>CM045760.1:139355459-139584668 GCA_025200525.1 Camellia lanceoleosa | reverse complement strand
ACTTGTTGGCCAAGAGGTCTCGAAAGTGGTCAAGTTAGAAAAAAAGGAAAAGAAAAAAAAAGTTTTGATTCAAAGGGAGTGGAAGGTTTAGGTTTTAAAACTTGAAACCGAATCCTTTTGTTGAAGAAATTAAACGATTTGTACAACATAAAATTTCATTATCACGTGTTTAGCGTAAGGCACCTAAATTTTAAGGGCGGTTAAAATAGGGTGTCTGCAACCCCCTAACTTTCTAGTTGAGAGTGCATAAAAGTAGTTGACTGAACTAGCCCAATTGATTGATGAACTTTAAAAATTATGTATAAATATTTTGTTTGTAACAGTTCCCACAAATTCACTTGATAAGTATTCTAGAAAATGTTGTAGTATATGTTTGTTATGGGAATTAATCCACAGAGAGCAAACACACTAGAATTTTTAAATTTTCCAGATGAGAGAAATAAATTATCCCAAATTAGCAATTAGAAATAAACAAAAATAAAATGCAACTATGTGAATAATTATGGTTGGTTATACCAAAATGACAATAATGATGACAAATAAAATAATACAAAGCTGATGATTACATTCACCCATTTGAATATTTAGGGGTACAACAATTGGTTTCAGTAGGTGCCTAACTCTTATCCTTCTATAAAATTTATATCCGAAAACTTTAAAATTTTTTACATATTAATTTGTGATTATATTTTAATTTTAAATAGTGAATGTCAATTAAACAATCAATAATAAAATGACACAATGATTTAACGTGAAAAAAAAATCACAATTGGAGCGTCTCCAATTGTGATAAAAAAATTATGGGCCAAAGCCACAAAACAATCTACTAAGAAAATAAAAAGGAATTACACATGTGTACCATGAATTATCTAATGAATCCACGCCCGAATTGTCTTGCTCAATATTGAATCCACAACGCCGATGTCGAATCCACGACGATGAACTACTCCGAAATCCACCAAAGTTTCAGGCGCAAGTTTCTTGGAATCCACGAACAACACTCTCTTTTTGTGAATAAAGAATAAAAAGAATAAGATAAACCTCTTGATGATACTAATATAAAACTCATAGATCTATTGATCACCCTCAAATCATCAAGGAAATACTTATATAAAATATCCTCCAATATAGAAACCTTTGGTAGCTCTGTTCTCCTAGAATTTGGATGGCTTAAATCCTAAAAAAAGTAAATGGCGCATTTATAGTAATGCAGATTGTGAAGACCGCCGAAGCGCACACTCCACCGCCGAGCAATATGAGTAATCGGTGCAAAACATATAGGCCGATTGCTCGAGTAACATTTCACCGCTTGAGCGGTGAAACATCTTTCCCAAAATTCAGTTTGTGGCGAGAATCTTGGATACTCATATTCACCGCTTGAGCCCACAAATGACCGCTTGAGCGGTCAAACAACTTTGGCTTCATTTCAGCTTGATCCCTGTACATAGTCAGCGAAGTAAAAAATAAAAAACTCAAGATCACAAATTCCTTTGCACATGCATAATTTGGATTGGATTTGCATCTAAACACTGACATTTTCACTGAAACAAAAGAGCGAATAAAATTACAATGGAAGAGTTTTGTCAAATGGAATTGCAAATTACAAAAATCTAACAATATCACAACGTGTTACCAACAAAATTTAATTAATTGGGTGTCTTCAAGGAATTATTAAGATCAAAGTCCAAACAAATTGTTGTTAACCCTTTACCTTAACATTTTGTTAAATTTTCAAATTTTGTTTTAAAGTTCAATAATATTGCCCAAGATTATGGAAAGTTTAATATAGTGAATGTCATGTAGTGAATTGTGTTCTTCCCAAAGCCAAAGGCAAAGGCATAAGGTGAAGAGCTAGATTATATTAATATAATAAGATGTGTTGATTTTATATTGAGAGCATGATGTAATGGTAGTAGTTAATCTCAAACATCCTTCCAATTTATTTATTTATTTTTCACAGCTTGCCATGAATATGGATTGAAGAAGTTTTGTTTTGCCTCATTTTGTCTCTATTGGAGAATACATTTTCTAAAGTTTCAATCCACCTAGTGACTGTTATGGAAATATACTAAAACGATATAGACAGATAATTATTTTATGTTGCGTTAGAGATACTTTCTATAGGGTGGGTGATAATAACCTAACTACTGACTAACTCTTTCTAACTAGTTGATATGAAACAGTTTGTTATCATGTTCATAAAAATTCACCTTCACAATATAGTAAAACCATCAAAACTATAGACGACAACAAATCTAAATTGAAAAATTATGAGAAAATTTGAAATGTTTTATTATTAGAAAATATGACAAAATATGTTTCCTTGTAAGAAAATATGAGCGAGAGCGAAGGAGAGAATTTAAAGTGTATAATTTGAATTTTTGATCTTTTAAAAAAAATCATAACTCTATAATCTAAACAAAACACATTTAATGAAAAACCTGAATTTTCAAAAATCTGCAAATACATAACCTTGCATATGAAGTAGTGCCTTTGTATTTAATTTTTTGTATCAGAAATGACTTTGCATGATTTAGTTTTTGTTTGGAAATAAATTTTTTAGCTTGACTTTTTTTTATTTATTTTTACTATATTTTAGCACGGTTAAAAAAAGTTCCGTTTAGATTGAATTTTTAGTTATTTATTTATTTTTTATTATTTTTTTTATAATTTTATGAGAAAAAAAGTGAAATAATCATGATTTAAATTTGACATCTTATTTTATTAACTTTTTAACTTATTTTGTCTTTTGGGCCTATTTCTAAAAGCCAATTTTTAAAACTTTTTAACTTTATTAAGTCACATTACCTTTCTATTTTTCTATACATATTTAAAAAAAAAAATTAAAAAATTAACTTTTAAGCTACTTCTCAAAATAAGACCCAACCAACTAAATAGAGCCTCAATGGGTGTGTTTGTTTAGATGGACTAGATAAGGGAGATTGTAATCTATCGAACTGTTAGTCTTAGGATACATTGTCCATGGACTATTTGGTTGGATTGGATTTATATCCTATATTTGTTTAGTCATGAGATTAGATGTCTGCATTTGACTATTATATTGAATCTCATGTTTGTTTGGGATATTATGGAGAAGGATAAATGCTTAAAAGACTATTTTGCTCTTTTGAATTATTTACTAAATAATAGGAATATTAAATCTAAATTATAAATTTTATTTAATTTTTTTACTAGAACTTTTAAAAAATTAAATAAATAGAATATTCATAAAAATTACATAAATTTATTTTAATTTGTAATTGAGATTTTTAAATTTTATGACTACTTTATTAAGTATAATTAATACCATGAATGCACCAAATATGAAATTTTTGACTTCAAAACAAACCCAACACCTAGACAAATGTAGGAACATCATGCTAGAAATACAATACGCTTAACTTTTTTATTCTTTATTCTTTATTTTATTTTATTTTATTTGAGATATAGAACAACATAATACAAACAACATGTTAGTCAAATGTTGTAATGAAAATAAAACGTAAAATAAAAGTTATCATTGAACACATAACCAAATATATAAAAAGCATTCCAATTATAGTTAACAAAATACGGGTGCTTGTACACAAAAGAAGCAATAATTAAGTCTATCAACAAGTTTATAATAGACTTAACAAAAAACCTTCCCTACCATGCATATCAAATCATGGCCGAAAAGAAAATACTCCCATAAAATGCAACAAGTTTATTATGGAGTATGCCTACTTAGTAACCTCATCACCTACCTTAGCCTGTCATCATGTGTTAAGTTGAAGAACATGTCAAGCTTTTGGACATCGTGGGATGTGATTTCACAAGCATCTAACATTTTATCTATAGTAATTGGCAACTTCATAAGTTCATCGTTTAGTGATGCCCGTTTAGATGCAAGATCATGTGAATACTCCATTCTTTTTCCAATGAATTCTAGATTATCATTGGTTGTTCGCAAGACATGCACCAATTTGTCAGCAAACATGGTCAGCCCTTCAACTACTTCATCATTGGCTCTAGGTCTTTTCTTGTCTTTCTTTTTGGCAGAACTATCAGAAGGTCATTGAGTTGCTGAGTTTGAATAGTCCATTGCTTCACCGGTCTGACTATTTAATCCCATTTGTTTCAGAAAGTGTCATTATCTGCAAGACCATGCAACAAAACATCTTCCTCAACATTCATAGCCTCAACTGCATCAACAGGGCCTTCAGCAAACTCTCTTGTAGCTCGATCTTTGCCAAATATTTGAATCCATTCATTCAAATGTCGGAAAGTTTTGTTCCTCAAGTGTTTTGCATCGTTGTCCCTCTGCAATGACCAACTAATCCCAATTAATATCTGCAACATAAGGTTAAAATACATATACAACAGTACGTAAATAACTAAAAGAAGATAACTTTATCCGAACATATGCCTCCTATACACTATCACTGTTTACGTCAATTCTTTTGCAGTGTCATTCCTGTTGGAACAATCTTTTGTGTAAATAAAATAAAATCTTAAGACAGATTCGAATTATTACATTTCTGTAATTTTCGTTTGTCTCCTTTTTTCATTCTTTGTAAATAATTTCGGAAGAAAATTATTTTCTGTGGATTTACAAAATAATATTCTGGTTGGAAAAACAAATAGTGATTATATGCTATTTGACAGATAGTAGTAATATACTGTCTCTTTTTTTTGACAACAACTAGTAGTATGATACTGGTGTCGTTAACAATTCAGAATATATTTTTGTGGAATTTTTTCAGAAATTAATTTTGGATTTTAGAAATTATTTTCTGAGTTTTCATTAATTAAAATTCTGTTTTCAGTATTTTAATTATTGAAGTGTTACTGAAATTAATTTTCTGTGTGGAATTAATTTGGTTAAATAAAATTTTATATTATTTCCAAATTAATTGAAAAATAAAAGTTATTTTCTTATTTCTTTTATTTTACAGAATTTAATTTCTTGTGTGGAATTATTTTGGTTAAATAAAATTTTATTTTATTTCCAAATTGATTGAAAAATAAAATTTATAGTTTTATTTATTTTATTTTACTGAAATTTAATTTTTATGTGAAATTAATTTGTTTAAATTAAATTTTATTTTATTTACAAATTAATTAGAAAATAAATTTTACATTCTTGTTTCTTTTATTTTTACAAAATTTAATTTTGTGAATTTGGTTTAATTTTCTGTGTAGTGCAAATTCTAATTATAATTTTGTTTTATATATTAGAATTGATGGCTACTGAAACTAATGCCCAAACAAGTACTACTGTGGTGGCTGCAATGAGGCCAACCCCCTCTCCTGTGGTGATAGTGCCAATAAATCATGGAGAAAAGCCAGAAAAGTTTTTAGAAACTGACTTTAAAAGATGGCAACAGAAAATGTTGTTCTATCTTACAACTCTGAACCTGGCTCGTTTCCTCCGTGAAGATGCTCCTATCCTGAAAGAGAATGAAACCAACTAGCAAGTTGTTGCTGCGGTTGATGCTTGGAAACATGTCGATTTCCTTTGCCGGAATTATGTCTTGAACGGACTTGACAACACATTATACAACGTCTACAGTCCAATCAAGACAGCAAAGGAACTTTGGGAATCGTTGGAGAAAAAGTACAAAACGGAAGATACCGGCTCAAAGAAATTTGTGGTTGGTAGATTCCTGAATTTTGTAATGGTTAATTCAAAAACTGTGATCAGCCAAGCTCAAGATTTCCAACTCATTCTGCATGACATTTACACAGAAGATATGTCTCTCAGTGAATCCTTTCAAGTTGCAGTCTTAATCGAAAAATTACCAAAAGGCTGAAAGGAATTCAAGAACTACCTCAAACACAAGCGCAAAGAAATTTCTATGGACGAGTTAATTGTGCGTTTGAGGATTAAGGAGGACAACCGCAATTCTGAAAAGCGGGCTGGTAAGCTTCCTATGGAGTCTAAGGCAAATGTGGTGGAATATGCTTCAAAAACCAAGAAACGAAAGTCTTCTGGAGAAAGTTCATCACAAGGCTCACGAAGGAAAAATAAAAGTACAAGTTTAATGGCAAATGTTACATCTGTGACAAAGAGGGACATCAGGCCAAAGATTGCCATAGCAAAGGCAAAAGCAAAAGAAGAACAAGCAAGAAGCCTGCTCAAGCCCACATGACCGAAGTGGACAATATTTCCAATGGTGTCGAAGACATCAATCTTTCTGCAGTTGTTTCCGAGGAAAATCTTGTCGGAAATCCTAAAGAATGGTGGGTGGACACTGGTGCTACTCGCCATATTTGTGCCGACAAAAAGATGTTCACATCTTATTCTACAGTGGATACTGGTGAACAACTGTTTATGGGCAACTCCTCAACTTCCAAAGTTGAAGGACAAGGAAAGATTGTACTCAAGATGACATCAGGAAAGAAACTCACTCTCAACAATGTACTGCATGTACCGGACATTCGCAAGAAACTTGTTTCCGGATCTTTGTTGAGTAAGAATGGGTTTAGGCTAGTATTTGAGAGTGATAAATTTGTATTTACTAAGAATGGGATGTATGTAGGAAAAGGTTACATGTCTGATGGCTTTTTCCAATTAAATGTAATGACCGTTGTACCCTCAGTTATTAATAATACTACAACTTCTTCTTACTTGCTTGAGTCTTCAAATTTATGGCATGGTAGACTAGGACATGTTAATTATGGATCTTTGCGTAGATTAATTAATATGGAATGTTTACCTAAATTTAACATTGATTCAAATCATAAATGTGAAATTTGTGTTGAGGCAAAATTATCTAAAACTCCTTTTCATTCAATTGAAAGAAGTACGGAACCACTTGAATTAATTCATAGTGACATTTGTGATTTTAAATCAATTCAAACCAGAGGTGGGAAAAAGTATGTAATCACTTTTATAGATAACTATACTAGATATAGTTATATTTATTTAATTTGAACCAAAGATGAAGCTTTGGAAACTTTCATTCAATATAAGAATGAAGTTGAAAATCAACTTGGTAAGAAATCAAGAAACTTAGAAGTGATAGAGGTGGTGAATATGAATCACCTTTTGGTGAATTTTGTAAAGAACATGGAATAATTCATCAAACCACCGCCTTATTCACCTCAAAGAAATGGAATTCTTTGAAAGGAAAAATAGGACTTTAAAAGAAATGATGAATACCATGTTAATCAGTTCTGGATTACCTCAGAACTTGTGGGGGGAAGCAATACTTTCTGCTAATTATATTTTAAATAAAGTACCCCGAAAGAAAATAAATCAAACACCTTATGAATTGTGGTATGGAAGAGTACCATCCTACAAATACTTAAAAGTGTGGGGGTGTTTGGCTAAAGTGGCTATTCCTAGTCCTAAAAAGACTAAGATAGGTCTTAAGACCATTGATTGTATTTTCATTAGTTATGCTAAGAATAGTAGTGCATATCGGTTTTTTATTCATAAATCAGAACATACCGAAATGCATGTAAATACTATTATTGAGTCAAGGAATGAATCATTCTTTGAACATGTATTTCCAAAGAAGACTGGACAAGAGACTAGTAACAATAAAAGATCTCATGATGCCATTACTAGTCAGGATCAAGAACATGATCAAGAACAAGAGTTAGATCAAAATGAGGAAGAGGAACTTAGGCGTAATAAACGTGCTAGAACCTCAAAATCTTTTGGTCCAGATTTTCTAACATTTTTGTTAGAAAATGAGCCTTTAACTTTTAAAGAGGCTGTGTCCAGTCCTGAAGCTCCTTTATGGAAAGAAGCTGTCAACAGTGAAGTTGAATCCATCTTACAAAATCACACTTGGGAATTGATGGATTTGCCACCAGGTTGTAAACCTCTTGGGTACAAGTGGATTTTCAAAACAAAATTGAAAGTGGATGGATCAATAGACAAATACAAGGCAAGACTTGTAGTCAAAGATTTTAGACAAAAAGAAGGTCTAGATTACTTTGATACATACTCACCAATTACTAAAATAACATCCATTAGAATGCTAATTGCCATTGTATCTCTATACAATCTAGAAATTCATCAAATGGATGTTAAAACCACTTTCTTAAATGGTGAGTTAAATGAAGAAATTTATATGGAACAACCAGAAGATTTTTCTGTTCCAGGAAAAGAAAAGAAAGTGTGTAAATTGGTTAAATCATTATATGGTTTAAAACAAGCACCAAAGCAATGGCATGAAAAATTTGACAAAGCAATGATGTCAAATGGATTCAAAATTAATGAGTGTGACAAATGTGTTTATATTAAAAACACAGATAAAGGTTATGTCATTGTATGTCTTTATGTAGATGATATGCACATCATTGGTAGTAATAATGACATGATTAAAACTACCAAGAAAATGTTGAATAAACATTTTGACATGAAGGACATGGGCATTGCTGATGTAATACTTGGTATGAAAATTACCAAAACATCAGAAGGATATACTTTGTCACAATCTCATTACATTGAGAAAATACTTGACAAATTCAGCAAAGATGATGATCATCTTGCTAGAATACCTGTAGTTGTTAACTTGTATCTTTCTAAGAATGTACAGGAAAGTATTTCTCAACTAGAGTATGCCCAAATTATTGGAAGCTTAATGTACTTGATGAACTGCACTCGCCCAGATATAGCTTATGCAGTAAGTAAATTAAGTAGATATACGAGTAATCAGGAGTAGAACAACTTTGGAAAGCAATTATAAGGGTTCTAAGATATCTCCGATTTACTCGTAACATTGGGCTTCATTATACTAGATATCCAAAGATGCTTGAAGGATCTTGTGATGCAAATTGGATATCGGATACTAGAGACTCAAGTCCACGATTGGGTATATCTTTACTCTTGGTGGGGTACAGATCTTGGAAATCTTCCAAATAGACTTGTATTGCTAGGTCTACTATGGAATCAATTCATAGCTTTAGACAAAGCAGGGAAGAGGTAGAATGGCCGCCACTTCCTTGAAGATATTCCAATATGGCCAAAATCGGTGCACCTTTATATGCATACATTGTGATAGTCAATCAGCTATAGGTAGAGCACAGAGTCATATGTATAACGGTAAGTCACGACACATTCGTGGTCGACATAACACTGTGAGACAACTACTCTCTAATGGAATTATTTCCATAGAATATGTTAAGTCTAAAGATAACATAGCGGATCCACTAACCAAAGGGTTAGCAAGAGAGTTAGTTGAGAATTCATTGAGGGAAATGGGACTAAAGCCTATTAAATAAGAGTTACCACAACGGCAACCCAACCTAGTTGACTGGAGATCCCAAGATCTAGGTTCAAAGGGACAACCGAGTTGTGATTGATTCAGAAGGATCACTGTGGAGTCCAACTCCTACCTATTTCTTTGATGAAATAGTGATGTCTGCAGCGTTTGAGGTTAAGTAAAATTTTAATGATTCTTATATCTAGGTAAACCTAGTGGAGTATGGCAGGATACTCTTTATAAGCATCACCTATGTGAGTGTGAACTGGGCCGGTTTTGTGAGATTTGTGAAGGGCTACAATTCTCTAGAGTACTCATGAAGACCAGGTTGTTCAGGGCCAAAATGAACACAATAGTGAGAACTAAACTGTGTTTGGGAATATACTGTATGAGTTATATTCTCTTGGTTTACACAAACGGCTGAACAGTTCAAGACATCATGTTCATTGATTAGCTAGTAAATCTGATAGTGTCTCACAAGGGAAGGTTCAAAGCCAAAAGCTACCTAACCTTTGCAGAATATTTTCAATTTCTGTACTCTCTGTAATTAGATCATGTTGTTGCATTTTTTCTCCGTCAAATTCCATTCATGTAGGGGATTGTTGGAAAAATGGTTTTATATAGGCATATTTTTTAGCCCAATTTTGAGTGGGCCCCAAATGTCTTTTGGGGTAGGTCCGACGAGGTGAAGTGTTCCTTGCCGCGTGGCAAGTCACACGGTGAAGACGGAATGTCAAAACCATTTATGAGTGAATGGGATGTTGACGTCGTTTTCGGGTCTAACATTAATTTTTTAGATAAAATTCTTTTGAATTTTTTCAATAAAAAATTATTGTGGGAATTTAATTTAATTCTAAATTCAAATTTTAGGTTCCGGAAAGGTTTCCTAAAATTTGTAATGATGGGAATTTAATTTAATTCTAAATTCAAATTTTAGGTTTCTTAGTAGTTTTCTAAAATTTGTGCATGTTTTTTTATTTATTAAACCATTCTAATAGTTTAATAATATATATATATATATATTTCAATGGTTTAATTAATAAAAAGTTCCAATAGTTGGAAACTGTTGCTCCAACGGCCCAACGGCACTTTTTTCAAAATTGTTTGAAATTTAGTGCTTAGGTTCTTTCGGTCAAAATTGGTTTGAATTAAGAGGTGCACCTTTTCACTTAATTGTGGCACCTATTCGGGTCTATGAAGTTGCATATAAATACATGGGTTTACCAACAGTTTTTGGAAGGAATTAAAAACAGTCTCATATTTTGTCTTTTTGTTGTCCAAATTACTTTTAGTGCATTATTCTTCATTTTAGATTTAAGAATAAATATTCAGAGAGTTAGAACACAGGTTTGGTTCGCCGAACAATTTGTTTTGGAGTGCTACTACAAGTTGATTAAAGATCATTGTATCCTGGAAGATAGACGCCACTTAACCGTAAGCACCATAGCGGGGCGAATCTGTCTTAAGGACAGAGTGTCACACACTCGACTTGGTCTTTTAATTTTTGTTTGGTTCAACATAATAATTTCTGTAAGTTTTATTTTATTTTGTTTGAATTAATTTCAGTTTATTTTATTCACACAGAAGATTGTTTCAACAATTCCATCCAAACCCACTAGTAGCAAGCATACCGGACACATAATTGTATTGCTTCTTCCATATTTTAATCTTTGATTCGATATGGGAAGAGCCACGTAAATTTGTCCTGGGTAACAGCTCTGCCATTTTATTCTCTAGTTTCATAAAATAGCCTGCCTTGAAAGAATTGTCAACTTTCATTCCATCATTCACAATGAACAAGAAGGCTAAAATTAGATAGTCCTCTTCATGTGGGCTCCATATTCGCTTTTGTTTTAATGAATCAACCTTATCATTCTTTTTGTTACGAGAACTGGATACCTCATTATCCATGCCTACAGTAATAATTGAACATTTCATATGCATTATCATAAAATATAAATAACTCACAAACATATATATATATATCATAATACTGACCGTTGCAAATATAATTTAACATCCACAATGCCAATTATTCATAAACGTACATAGCAATGATACATCAAAAATTTAAATGGTTTAACAACAAAGCAAAGTAGAAACATAAAGCTATCTTTATCCAGCCCCTCCATTAGCCAACCAATTGTTGTACAATTACATTGCAAATGTATTTCGCTACTCAGTCCACTCGTTAGATGTCTCAACAGTTTCAATAAAATCGTCCCCCATTGGGGGTTGATTTTCTAAGGTATCCTTTAAGTCTGAATCATCCTCTATAGGGTCAGCTGCCATCTCTCGTTGAATGAAGTTGTGTAACAAGTAACATGCTGTGATAATTCGATTTTGGGTTCCAATGGGATAGAATGATGCACTGCGAAGTATAGCCCATATTATTTTCAGCATTCCAAAACACCTTTCTATGATATTCCTGGATGATGCATGTTTCATGTTGAAATATTCTTGGTAATTATTTGGAGTTGCTCCTTCTTCCCAAACAGACAAATGGTATCGCTGACTACGATAAGGTGCTAAGAATTCTTTCCTATTCGTATACCCCGCATCCACTAGATAATAGTAACCTGTGCGTGGAATGTTATGCATTAGATTAAATTATTATTTATGAATTTAAGAAAAATTAATTACTTTTGTATTACCATTTGGGATCCTTAAGCTATTGGGCTGATTGATTGCATCTCTCGAAACCCTAGAGTCGGCCGCTGACCCTTCCCACCCCGGCAACACATATATGAAATTCATCTCTTGGGAGCAAACTCCCAAAACATTAGTAACAATATCTTCTTTTCATGTCCTATACCTTGTTTGATGAACCCTAGGTACACGAATTTTAATATAGGTGCCATCGAGTGCTCCAAGACAATTCTAAACAAACCAATTCAATAGACATTATAATAGTTATGATTTTTGTTTTTGGTAAAAAAATATTTAATAAAAGAAATAAAAAAAAAAGTAATTCAATGTTATCAAATTTTTACAAATCCATTACCTGGAAGCAATTCCACCTTGGATTGGTGCTTGCTTCAGTTATAGGATTTGGTGTGATGAGTAAATTGGCTTGCAAACGTAACACAGTCTTTAAGACATCATTGAAATATCGACTAACAGTCTCTCTATATCTATAGAAATTGAACTTAACATTTTGTATTTTTAAGTGTTGTGCCAAGATGAAGAGGAAGAAGGCCACATTCTCTTCTAAAGTGACATATTTTGAACGCCCTAACCCGCCTATTGTATGAACCATATTGCACAAGGTCATAAAAGAATGCCGATCCATATGGAGTTGTTCAACACATGTTATGTTACTTTCTTTCACTAAACGGTTAATATGGTTTATTTGTTTTTGCAATCGATTGGGCCCTCTAATAAGGTTATGGCGATACTTAGATAAATACCTCTTCAAGACAACCTCAATGATAGCAAAAGCTACTACAAGCATAAGGTATGTAGTTCTTACATTACGGCTTGCAACACTAGGTATAATTCAAGCTCATTATTATTCTCATCATCAAAATCATTGATATTCTGATCCATCTCTATATACAAGAAAATATTTAAAATTACAAATAAATTAAGTAAAGGAGAAAACATAATGGCAAATTATAAACAATTAGTAAGCAATTAATTACACTCAACAGATGTTTACAATCCATAAAAATTAAAAAAAATATGAACAATAGAACAATAGAACAATTAATTATATTCAACAGATGTTTGCAATCCACAAAAATTAAAAAATATGAACAATAGAACAATAGAACATTTAATTACACTCAACGGATGTTTACAATCCACAAAAAAATGTTTTCAATTTCTATCATTTTTTTTTTAAAACAAATAAAAAGTATTTGATTAAATTGAGTACATCTGACATAGCATAGATTGATCTTCAATATGAGCACATACAATATAAATTGATCTTGATCAAGTATCGGGATGCATGTAAAGATGAGGCGGTCACCGATTTTTGTTTACGTAAGCGAGCATAGATTTTTCCTTTTGTAAAAAAAAAAAAACACAAAAACAAAAACAAAAACAAAAACAAAAACAGAGCATGGATTTTTCTTTCTGTAAACAAAAAACAAAGCAAAAAAAGCACTACAAGAATTTCTTGCCATCTACCATAGATCCAAGGTACATAAAAGATACATAAATAAATAAAACAGAGTACTAAACCAAGACAAGCCACAGAACATCAGATTGAATATATTAAAAAAAAAAAAACCTGAAAATATAAATAATGAGAATGAGTTTCAACATCAAAGATATAGAACTTGATGCAAACGAATGAAAATAAAAGATGTAGAATGAATTGAGTTTCAAACTGCATGAAGATCAGAGATTACAGATCTGAACTTGATGCGAAGGTTCAATATAAAATGGCCTAGGGTTCTCTGCGTTGAAATGCTTGAAGTTGTTGGAAAGCACAAATGGGTAAAAGATGAAGAAAGAGATATTAATGCTAAAGAGTAAAAAATGTAATTTCATTGGCTAATTCCATGTGATAACTCATCCCATGATTTCTGTCTCACCCCCTTCCGGATATAATAATTCAACAAATATGGGACTATTAGTCCGGAGTAAAAGTTTAATACCAAACAACGAACTATTAATCCATCCAAACTAATAATCTAATCCCATAACTTAATCCTTCAAAACAAACACATTTCCCTTCCAACGCACATACATCGTCCATCATAATTTAATTGGTAATATTCGAATCACTTTAATATAGATAGATAAAAGTTTACATACAACTTTCACGGCTCATTTAATACTATAGGATGTAAAATAATTTTGTAATCCATTACAAGAAGTTGCTTGTCCATAATATGACAAATCTAAAATTGTGTCCTCTCTTTCCCTCATCATACATCTAATAAATCTCTTAATTTCTCTTCCTCTTGATCTTAATTCAGGGAGAGTTTCATCACGATTCAGGTGGATCATAAAATTGTACATTTCATTAATTTGTATATATATATTTATTAAGTTAGTTTATTTATTTATTATAAAAAAAAAGATAATATATATCCTATGCACCTAATAATTAAAAAAAATATATTATGAATTTATACTTTATAAATTATAATTAAAAAAAAAAAAACATCCTAAACAAAGTCCAACATAATAAACAAAATATTCATTAGTCATAAGTGGTGTGCAAATGTAGAATTTCCTTTAGGGTCATGGTTGGTAGCTCGAAGAGCTACTCGAATCTCCGAATTTGCGAGAAGCGAAAGAAGGAGAAGGAAGGAGGAGGAGGAGAAGAAGAAGAAGGAGGAGGAGGAGGAGGAGGAAGCAGGCTGGAGGGGCCAAATAAATCGGGTGTGGAGGCGGAGGTGAGGCGGAGAAGGAGGCGGAGGCGGTGGGCTGAGCGGGGACGAGCTCTTCCTGCGGCGTAAAAGCTCTTCCCTGCGACGAGCTCTTCTCTCCCTCTCCCTCTTTCTCTTTCTCTCCCTCTCCCTCTGTCTCAGAGCTACGTGAAGAAGAAGAAGAAAAAAAATAAAAAATAAAAAATAATGTCCAAAACGACGTTATTTTAGACATTAAAAATATTAGAAGAGACATTTTTCAAGCTCTCAAACATTATACTTTCCTTTATTATAATTCACCCAAATGACAAATACTAACAAACAGCAACAGTCTCTCAGTTATACAGTGGTAGCTGTACCCTAGACTACACTTGAAACCAAACAACATGAAAGACACCATAGTCCTATACCCAGCTCCAGGAATGGGCCATGTAGTCTCCATGGTAGAGCTAGGCAAGCTCATCCTCCACCACTACTCCTCCAAATTCACCATCAACATCCTCATCACCACCGGCCTCTTCGACACCCCTCCACCCACTCCTACCTCAATTCCATCTCCCAATCCACCTTCCATCTCCTTCCACCGCCTCCCTCCTCTCACCACCGCCACCGCCACCGCCCCCACCATCAGCCGCGCCGCCATTGCCTTCGAATTCATCCGCCGCAACGCCGCCAACGTCCGCCACTCACTTCACCAAATCTCCCAAACCTCCACCATCCGCTCCCTCATCATCGACTTCTTCTGCACCTCCGCTCTCCCCATCGCCACCGCCCTCGGAATACCCATATTCTACTTCTTCACCTCCGGGGCCGCCGCCCTCGCCGCCTACCTCCACTTCCCAACAATTCACAAACAAATTCACAACAGCTTCAGAGACCTATCCGCCACCGAAATTCACGTTCCGGGTTTGCCCCAATTCGAGCTGTACACATGCCTGAGCCTGTACTCGACCGAGACGTCCCGGCTTATGATGACATACTCTATTTCTCTTCTCATCTACCCAAATCAAATGGAATCATAGTCAACACATTCGAAGATCTCGAGCCAATACCCATTAAAGCAATAGCAGATGGGTTGTGCGTCGTTGATTCCCCAACTCCTCCGATTCACTACATCGGTCCGTTGATTGCTGAACCTGAGAACAGATCTAGGGACCACAAGTGTTTGAAATGGCTCGATTCGCAGCCGAAACGGAGCGTGGTGTTCTTGTGTTTCGGTAGCAGAGGATCGTTCTCGGCGGAGCAGGTGAGGAGATAGGTAAAGGGTTGGAGAGAAGTGGCCATAGATTTTGTGGGTGTTGAAAAATCCACCAATTGATGATAAAGGCAAGCAGATTCAAGAGCTGAGCGAGTTCGACATTCATGGATTGATGTCTGAAGGTTTTTTGGAGAGAATTGGAGATAGGGGTATGGTGGTGGAGTCGTGGGCGCCGCAGGTGGCGGTGCTGAGTCACGACTCGGTTGGTGGGTTCGTGACTCACTGTGGGTGGAACTCGGGGTTGGAAGGGGGGGTCGCGGGAGTTCCGATGGTGGCGTGGCCTTTGTATGCGGAGCAGCACCTGAATAAGGCGGCGATGGTGGAGGATATGAAGATGGCGATTCCGGTGGAGCAGAGGGAGGAAGATGGGTTTGTGAGTGGGGCTGAGTTGGAGAGACGAGTTAGAGAGTTGATGGACTCGGAGAGTGAGAGTGGGAGAGAACTCAGAGAGCGTAGCTTGGTGATGAGAGATAGGGCTTCGGCTGCTTGGGAAGAGTTGGGCTCGTCAACTGCTGCACTTGGTCACTTGGCCCAACTCTGGTCTGGCCCAACTCATTAATTTCGAAATATTATATAATATTATTTACGTAATATTTTTAATTAATTATGTAATTCATATATTTTAGTGGGTGAGATAAAGTGAACACATTATTGTTTGGAACCTGAGAGAAACGATGAGCTATGAAGAAAATTTTATGATACACAGGTTGAAAGAAACGATGAACACATTATAGTTAAAATTTAGTTATGAATGTGGTGTTAGTTTTGGTTAATTATGATTATTGTTTTGGTTATAATTGACAATGTATTTGGTTATATCTCAACTGATGTTTGATTATGACTTTTGTAATGATACATTACTGTGGTTGTTATGACTCAATAACTCATTGTAATTGTAATTTTGATTTTTTTTTTTTTTAAAAAAAAAGATTACTAGTTATGCTAAAAGGTTTCGTTTTGATTTGTTAAGTTATGTCATAAAACAAAAGAATTTTTAAAATTCCTGATATTAAGATTTTATAAGATAAATAACATGTAATATTTCATAGTGATTGTGGTTCCTTAATATTTTTCCAAAAAAATTTCGATTCAGAGAAATTTCGATCTAGAGAAATTTTAAAACCAAAGAAATTTTAAAACTAGTGAAATTTTGCTGAGTGTATTTGTGTGTTTATGTTTGGAATTTTTTTGGACACATCAAAATCCTCTTAAATTTTCTTTGAGTGTGTTTGCGTGTTCATGTTTAGAATTTTTTTGGACATTATCACTAAAATTTCTCTGGACATATTCACTGAAATATCTTTGGACATATCATAATTCCACAGTGTATGAGAAAATTCATACAATGACCATAGTTAGAGAAAATTCATGCAGTGACTATAGCTAGAGAAAATTCACAAAATTACAAACAGTGACTACAACCAGAGAAAATTCACAAAATTATAAACAATGATTACAATTAAAGAAAATTCACACAGTTTAGAGAAAATTCAATCTGATTTGCTTATACATCACAATCCCCTCGTTCAAATTCTGCTAGGGAATTTTTTTAAAGATCTATGGTATTAACATTTTATAAAATAAAGGACATGCAATATTTTCATAGTGGTTGGGATCCCTCAACATTTTTCTAGAGAAATTTCGACCTAGAAAAATTTTGATCCAAAGAAATTTCAAATTTCTCTATGTTTGGAAAATTTTCTAGTTTGAAATTTTTTTGATTTATTTAATTTATCTACTTTTTTCTGTGTTTTGAAATTTTCTTTGTGTTTTAAAATTTCTCCGGGTAAAAATTTCTCTAATTTCAGTATTTTGAAATTTTTCTGGGTTGAAATTTCTCTAATTTCCTCAATGTTTTTAAATTTTCTCTATGTTTTAAATTTTGTTAAATTGAAATTTTTTTGATTTTCTCTGTGTTTTCAAATTTCTCTTGTTCGAAATTTCTTTAATTTGCTCACAATTTTCACTGTGTTTTGACAAATTTTCTTTGATTTATTCACTACTACTTTCTTTTTTTTTCCTAACCAAACTAAAGGAAATTGTATTTTGTCTCAACCAAAAAAAATTAATCAAAAAGCCAACACAAAGCATCATAGCAATAATTCCTTGTAAATGGCACAATTCTTACCCATTTGTGACTATACAATGGTTGTTTCCCCTTTCATTTTGGCTTTCTTTGTTCTCTTTCACCTATTGTTTTTCACTCTCTTTGGTGAAGACAACACCTTATTCCAAAACTGTCCAAATTCCTTCCAGTGTGGAAAACTTGTACAGATCAAGTTCCCTTACTCTAACATCACTTATCCCCAATGTAGGTTGTGCACTGTAAATTGCAGCGAAGCAATTCCAAAACTCAATTTCGATTCGGATCAACAGTGATATGAAGTTCGTAGCTTGCTTTCTAATGATGATCGTATTGTAAATTTTACTCACAAAAGCTTGAAAGCCTCATAAAATCAAAAGTCATGATGTTTTCACTTTATACTTGAGTTGGACTCTTCCTACACACCTTATGTTTCTTTTACAGACTCGCTCAATCTCACCTTCTTTTATATGAGTGTTGGTGATGATCATTGTTTCCTGTCGAGCCAAACACTGATCTCCCAGCTATGGATGTAATGAAGAAAGAAGAGATGTAAGGTTTGAAAAAGAGAAAGAAAAATCTATAAGAAAGAGTGAATGAGAGAGTGGGTGTGATATATGGAGGACCTTAGACTATATGTATATATATATTGTAGACCTCTTTCATTAGTAAAAGTGAAAGAGGGATGTTAAATTAATTTCCCTATATTAATTTAGTATAAGATTATGAGGGGGGGAAAATTGGGGGAATTTTTTTGAAGTCCCCTCATATTAAGATTTTATAGCATAAAGGATATGAAATATTTTCATAGTAGTTGGAGTCCCTCAAATTTTTATAGAGAAATTTCGAAACACAGAGAAATTTCTCTGAAATTTCTTTGGTTTGAAATTTCTCTAGTTTGTTCACAAATCTCTCTATGTTTTCACTAATTTTATCTAATTTGCTCACAATTCTCTTTGTGTTTTGAACAAACCAGAGAAAATTGAGCTACTTACAAACTAAATTTTCTACAATTTTTACAAGAAAATACCATGCTAAGTTCATCAAAGAACTTAAAAAACAAACTATAATTAGTTTCAAAACCAGTAAACATCACACATTCCAAAAGATCAAAAATAAAATTCAAAGTTAGAAATCTAATGAAAATCAAACAAGCAACATAAATTAATGGGAGTTTAATATGGGTAAGAAAAATTCAAATGCTAGAGAAAATCAAAATGACAACTAGCTAAAGAAAATCAAGCAAGGCACAGAGAGAAAGAGAGTCCAATGTGTTTAGAGAAAATTGATCTAAAGGAGGTATCTTAGTGCCAGAGAAAATTCATATCTGTTATCCGAGGTAGGCAACCCAAGAGAGGGATAAATTGGGTTATTAAAAATTTTACAATATTAAAATTAACACAATATTCAGAATTTTAACAAATAAAAAAAAACATAATAATAATTATCAATATAAAAGTAAGAGAGGTAGGGAGAGAAAATCAAACATTGAGATTTATAGTGGTTCGGCACACCAGGCCTACGTCCATTCCTCAAGGAACCTCCTTGAAAATTTCTTTACTATCAATTGAATAAATACACCACAAAGCTTGTGTATTTGACACATGACTTACTCTTATCTATTGAGCTTTACTCAACAATAAATAACCTGCTCTTACAAAATCTCTTACAAAAATAATGAATAAAAATAAGTGGTACTTAAACCCTCTTTAAAATAATTCTTTCACAAAGAGTAGATATGAAAATGTAAGATCAAAGGCTACACTTAGATCTGAAAGTGAAAGAGCGAATCCAATACACTCGAATTTTGAAGCACGCAAATTTTTTCTCCACACACAACACTTCTATTTATACACAAAAATATACTTGTTGGAAGAGAAGACGCTCCTTGCTAACGTCATAGCTTACATAAACAAGCTCCTTGTTGACGTCATGGATAACATCGGTTTCGAAGAGAATCACGTGGAAGAAAATTTACACTCTTGCAAATTTGAATATCTTCAGATATTAGTCAAAAGTGTACAAAAAAGCAAAAAAAAAAAGAAGTTAATTTGAATTATATTATGTATAACTTTCCACATGTTAATAATTAATGTTTCCATATGCTAATATTCAATATTGTGTAAAAAATATAATTGCTCCTGTGATGTATGCTATTTGTATTATATGCATTATATATATAATGTTATATATATAATGTTCTAATCAAATATTTGCATACACAAAAAAATCTTTTTAAATAATATTTATGATAGATTTGAAAATATATGCCCTCTTTAAAAACATTGTATATGTTGTAGAGATTTTAAACTAAATATATCCTGTCACTCCATATTAATTTTGTCAAAACAAGACAACCCATCAATATCAAATTTGTTAAAATAATACAACTAATCAATTTATCAAAAGATGAATAGTAATCAGCCCTATTTTTCAAAAAGTGAATAGTAAAGTTTTCAAAATATTTCCATATAAATAATATTTATAAAGAAATATATCATACAACTTATATTTTAAACAGATAATATTTTGTGTCAAATAAAATTTTAAAATAATATTTTAGACATCATCAAAATTAAATAATATGATTAACAATATCAAAGGAAAAATTACACACAAGGAGACAACTTACTAGTGAAAATCAGACAAGTAACTTAAATTAGTGAAAGTTTAATATTTTTAGGAAAAATTCAAATACCAGAGAAAATTCAGCTCAAGGAACAACTAATCAGTGAAAATCAAACAAAATACAAATTAGTGGGAGTTTAATGTGGCCAGGGAAAATTAAAATGCCAGAAAATTAAAAAGAAGATCAAAGACACAACTAGCCATAGAACATCAAGCAAGGTACATACAGTAAAGTGAATCCAATGTGTTCAGAGAAAATTGTGATGCCAAAAAAAATTCATCTCAAGGGAAAAGTTACACACAAAGAGACAACTAATCAGTGAAAACCAAACAAACAACATAATTTGATAGGTTAGGTAAAATTAGGATGCCAAAAAAAACAATCAAGACACATAAGTTAATGTGATTATAATTGTGATCAGAGAAAATTTGGAGTCCAAAGAAAATTCATCACATGGAGTAAATTAACTAGTGAAAATCAAATATGCAATATAAATTGAAATGCCAAAGAAAATTCATCTCAATTAAACTAATGGCAAAGAAATTGCAGAGAAATTCATCTTAACCAAACTATTAGTTTTAACAAGAACAAGCAAGCACATAAAGTAAATGAATCTAACGTCATCAAGGAAAATTTAGATCCAAGAGAAAATTATGGACATAATCTAATGTCATCAAAGAAAATTCATTGTTTGACTATTTTTCAAAATTATATCTCATCTTTAACATCTTTCAAGTTGACTCACAATGCTTTTGTTACAAGGTTATTCTTTTTTAAAACTTAGGAAAAAAGAAAAATATTTCATTAGAACTAGGAAATGCGGACAAGGATTAATGGAGAAAATTGCCAAATAGAAAGGATAATCTGTTTTCCTATTTTTTTCTAATGTCATATAGTTTTGTTACAAGTAAACAAAACATTTTGAGGTGAGCAAAATGAACCCTTCTTATGAAGGTTTGGGCTTAAGATCTGAAACAATTTGACATATTTCTACAACAAAATCCACACCCTTTCCTCCTTCCAAACCCAAAGCTAACCACAATCTAAAATTTATGTGCCACCCATAAACCAAAAGCACAGTGCATCAATCAAAATCACATGATTCCTAATAGTCATAGTAATTGGTGGCCTTTTTCTTTTTATTGAAATTTCAAATAGAAAATATAGAGATGGAAATTGGTATATGTATAGATATATATATATATATATAGAGAGAGAGCGCTAAATTGACTAAATATGTATGAAAAGACAAAATAAATTAAATAAGATAAAATATATATTTAAACCATAATCATTTTACTTTTTCTAACAATCATTACATTAAAAAAAAAAACCAAAAGTTTTTACGAAGCGAATTAATTTAATCAAGTTAAATCAACCAAAAGTTAAAAGTCAGGCTAAATTATTTTTTCTCAAACGAAGGTTTAGTAATGAATTACTAACATTTTGGGACTAAAAATTGTCTCAAAAAATAAAATTTTTTTAGACAAAATTATTTTGTTCCTAAAAATACATTTATTAGCGATATTTTTAAAATCTTGTCCCTAAAAGTGCATTTTTTTTTTAAAATAGACTAATAGCTTAGATTGACAAAAAATTAAAAAATTAAAGTTTAAATTGACAAAATTAATAACTCCTGATTTATTTCGTTGTAAGCTTAAACTCTAGAATATTTTTACAATTTTTCCAAAAATTTGTAACCACTTATCATTTTACCAATAAACTTTTGACAGAGATTATGTGTAAGTTCAATTAAGTTTTAAAATACTTCAAAATTTACTTTCTGTTGTACCAAAAAAAAAAAAAAAAAACTTCAAAATCAACTATGCATTTAGAATAAATCTGAATCTGAACTATACATTTATTTTTGATACTTTTCGTTTTGTGTTATGTTTGGTTAGGAGATTGGGAAAAGAATTTGGAAAGGAAAAGAAAAAATGTGTTTGAAATTAGTTGAAATATATGTATATTTTATTTATATTTCACATAATTTTTTCCTTTTTCTTTACAAATTATTTCTCAAATCCTCTAACAAGATACAGCGTCACTGTACCGTGTCGGGGTAGGAATACTAATCTATTATGATTTCTTTTTGTACGTGAAAGAGATGGTCGGGGTAGGAATACTAATCTATTATGATTTCTTTTTGTACGTGAAAGAGATGGCTTAGTTAAATTTGCTATGTATGTGATTTAAGTGTTTGCATGAGTCCACAAGCAAAAGCTTCATTAGTTCACACCCTCACTATAAATACTCGCCTACCCTTCAAACCAAAAAATTAAAGAAAACTTTCATGCATTTCATCTCATAATTGTCTCTCTTTCTTTCTCTCTTACTCTCACAAACACAAACACGAACACAAACACAAACACAGCAATGGGGGTTCAATTAGCCTCCTCATCCTCATTGATTATGTTGATGGTGATGATGATATTGATGTCAAGCAAATTGATGAACATGTGTTTCAGTTACCCAACTTGCCAACCAACATACCCACCACATGCAGTTCCAATATATGAAGAAGATGTGGATTTGCTGCAATTTGCAGAGAACCTAGAGCACTTGGAAGCTGACTTCTTCCTGTGGGGAGCATTGGGATTCGGGCTCGACGAGGTTGCCCCTCAGCTTGTCATGGGTGGACCTCCTCCCATTGGTGTCCAGAAAGCTAATCTTGACTCTCTTACACACAGCATCATCTATGAATTTGGATTTGAAGAAGTCGGTCATCTCAGGTATGTATAGCCATCTACAAATTTCCACATGTTTATAGTTCTAAATTTATAATTACAACGTATTTTTTATTTTATTTTATAAACAACAACTGTACTTATTTTAATGTTTAACTAAAAAATTGTCCTTGTTTTGAAAAAAAGTTTTCATTACTATTTTCAACTCCTATATTTTCCGGCCATCACTCACTACCACCACTATCGTTGGCCATCTTGTCTAGCTGCCACTTGCCAGCGATAGCAACCACCCTGGCCATTGGAAAACATCTTCAACCACCTTTCGGTCACCCCTTTCATTTTTATTTTTATTTTTTTAATAAATTTTTGAAATACATGTACATAGAAAGTATGTTTTTTTGTTTTCATTTTACCAAAAGGGAAATGCTTTATGCCACCATTTTATATCACTTCCTACATAGATACTCATGATTGATTCCTTATTTAGAGGTAATTTATAAGCAATCAATGCAAACAAATAATATCTTATCATATAATCTGGTGAAATAAAACCATCAAAAAAAAAAAAAAAACAAAAGAGAAAAAAGTGGTACTTAGTTATAGTAAGATAAACATAAAATGTTAACGTTTTCTGTAAATAAAATAAATAAATAAACAGTAAACTTAACCAAATAGTTTTGGACCTTATGTTTTAAAATTTCATCATCTTTTCTTTTCAATACATTAACAACCACACAATATAATAAAAATCATCTCGCCTTTTCAATACATTAACAACCACACAATATAACAAAAAAATTTTAAAACACGCAAATTTCAAAATATGATCGTCTACTTAAATACACCGGGGTAGAAAGACGGGGAAATTTCAAAGATTATTAGAGCTTGAATTTTGGTCATAAAATTGTTGTGCTATATCTATGATTAAATTTTCAGGGCCCTAAAATCAACGGTTGGTGGGTTTCCAAGGCCTCTGATGGATCTGAGTGCTCACAACTTTGCAAAACTGTTTGATGAAGCATTTGGATATCAACTGAGACCAGCATTCGACCCATATCGAGACAGCCTGAGTTACATGTTAGGTTCCTACGTGATTCCATACATGGGACTTGTTGGTTATGTTGGCGCCAATCCCCTTCTCAATGGCTACAAGTCAAAGCGGGTTAGTCTCTCAACTAATCTGATAACTTCTCGTTTGACTTTTTTCAGTTTTATTCACCAATCAAACATTGCTTCTGATGTAATAATAATAAATAATAATAAGGATTGAACTTTGGTTAAGTGTGACATTTGAATTTGACCATTATATTATGTGGGTTTTTGTTTAGATAATTTGAATAGTTTGTTTTATGAAAAAGTTTATGTATATGTATATTATTGATGACAAAAATTTAGATCTCATAATATTTTTATTTTATTGGATTTGTCTTTCAAAATATGAACGACATGTATTTTTTAAAAATAGATCATTTATTTTTTTAGAGATAAATTATCAATGTTATGATTATTGATTCAGGCCTCATTTAGTAACATCACTTTTTAGCTTAAAAGTAAAAAAATCATCAAAAAAATTAAAAAGCCAGCAACCTATACCAAAAAGTGAAAGATTCATTTTTTTTTTTACTTTTTACACATCTTTTCATAAAAAATTAAAAAGTCATCCCAAACATATTAATTTTTTTTAACCTCATATTTTAGCTAAAAGTTAAAAAATTACAAAAATAATCTGTTCTCAAATGAGGCCAATTTGATTTTTTTTCAAGGATGATATAATAGAGAAACTGCCAAATAAACAATTTAAATTTAAATTTCAAATTTGAGAGAACCTGCTCCTGATAACAACTAATTGAAGTCTTCATCAGGTTGGAAAACTTGATGTAACATGTCTAGTTTGGTCTAATTAATGGATCTTGAAGTAATCAATACGTCTAAATCAATCATAAGAAATAGTGGTGATTGGCACCCCTCAAATCACTATCCCCACCACCCTCTTTTGACACGTGGCGGATGGTGATTGGAGGGAAAAGAAAAAAAAAAGAGAAAAGAAGAAAAAGGTGACCAATCAAATCAAGAGAGAATCCAAAGAGGGTCCCAAAAAAGGGATCCTGCACATTATTCCACAAGAAATTATATCTGTGTGTGTGTGTAAAAATGTCCAAAGAGTACGCACATGTAAACTTTCTATCATAACTTAATTTATTTTTTTAATGACAAATCCAATAAGATGAATGAATTATAATTATCGATCTATATTTTTTAAATGACATATACAAAGTGTTTAATAAAATAAATTGTTCAAATTATTAAAATGAAATCAATGATAGGCCCCATGGCTCAAAACAACGTCTTCTAATTGGATTTTTGATTGAAAGGAACCAACCTCTTATGAAATAATGTCATAAACAATTAAAATCAAAATGGTTGTATATTAGTATTAAGTTGGTATAGAAGTTACAATAAAACCTAAATATTAATCTATAACAGAATTAGTTCAACCGGTATTAATTCTGTAATGGTCAAATAATGAAGAAATTAAACAACACAAATGTGGTTAAGTAATAACTTCAAGCACATCACATCGTAATCATAATTTGAAGAGGGTAATGTGCACATTTTTGATGGCTAATTGATCATCTATGTATATTTTTATGTACAGCTCTTGGCAGGACTCTTAGGGGTAGAGGCCGGACAAGATGCCGTTATACGAATGTACCTCTACGAGCGAGCTGAAGAATTAGTGCATCCATACAACCACACAGTGGCAGAGTTTACGATCCGAATTTCACAGCTGAGGAACAACTTGGCAATGTGTGGGATCAAAGACGAAGGTATCATAGTGCCACCTGAGCTCGGTGCAGAGAATCGGACTGAGACCAACGTCTTATCCTCCAATTTTGACTCCATCTCTTACAGGAGAACTCCAGCTGAGATTCTGAGGGTTTTATATGACACTGGCGACGAGCATAAGCCTGGCGGATTCTTCCCTCATGGAGCTAATGGAAAGATTGCCAGAGGCTTTCTCAAAATGCCATATTGAATAAAAAAAATTTGCTATATATATATAGTGGCTTAATTTGATGCATATTAGTATATGAACATGTTATGGGAGAAAGTATTAGACTCACAGTCACATCTAAATAAATAGAATGGGCAGTTCTTTTGTTATATTGTTTTACGTTAAATAAATACTTTTCTTTTGGTTCTTTTGGTTAAAACATTAAATAAATACTTTCTATCTGTATAAAACTTTAGAGAAATTATTTAATAATTTCAGATTATCATCTTGAACATACTTTTAGTTAATCACCAATTAATTAGGTATCGTTTGGTAACACTTACGTTTCATTTTCATTTATATTTATAAAAATTTAAAAACTCAAATAAAAACTTGTTTGGTAAATTTTGATTTATAAATCGATGGTTTCGGTTTATAAATTTGACTAAAAATATAAACTCAAAAATGAGTTTATATTTTGAATTTTGAGTTTTTTTTTTTTACCACGAACATTAGCCACCACCCGCCAACATTTTCCACCACCATCTTTCCCCACCACCACCCACCTCCACCATCACTTGCCATTACCACTCACCATCCACCGCCACTACCACCCGCCACACACCACCCACCACCCACCGCCACCCACTCGCCACCACCATCCACCCTGCCACTATCACCACCAACCACCCACTGCCACCCACCACTCCTTGGCTACCACCACTCATCCCCGCCACCACCACTACCACCACCACCACCACCACTACCATCCATCGCGCCACCTACCGTCATCACCACTCACCACCCACTGCCACCATTCACCACCACCACCACCACCACCACCCACTTACCCACCATCCACCACCACTCCCACTCCCACCCACCACGCACCCGCCCCACCCCACCACCATCCGCTATCTACCACCCCCTGCCACCATCATCCACCCACCCGTCACCGCTTTCCACCACCGTCTTCCGCCGCTACCACCCGCCACTTGCCACCACTGTCTTCCGCCGCCATCACCACCACCCACCCGCCACTTGCCACCACTTTTCACCACCGTTCGCTACCATCACCCACCACCGCCACCATTTTCCACCATCGTCTTTTGCCACCACCACCTGCCACCATTTTCTACCACCGTCTTTTGCCGCCACCACTCGTCACTACCCGCCACCACTTGCCATTTCTCACTCTTTTTTATATTTTAAATTTTTTTTAAACATTTTGTCTAAACCAAACGTGTTTGTAGTTTAAGTTTTTCTAAAAATAAACAAAAACCAGTTTATAAAATTTTTGTAAATATAAATTGAAAACGTAAACGTTACCAAACAGGCCCTATAACTCTCATGTTGTTCTCCATCTCCAACATAAATCGTAAACCCCTACCTCTTTCTATCAATCAAAACCTGATAAAATATTATGTGTTTATATTCCAAGAATACTAAATAATCATCCAAAAATTCAATGATTTATTTCAACTAATCAGATTAATGAGTCTCATCCCACTCAATCCAGTGGTGGCGGGCTTGAAGGTGGCACCATAGTTGCATCTAAGCCTTGTCAAAAGGTTTAGAGTCTATGGGCCGTCTAAAAGGTGAGCATTAAATTTTGGGCAAATTGAATTTAAATTGTATAACGTTAAAGTAATTAGATTAAATTATCAATAAATTTTAATAGTTTGACTTAATTCTTATTAAGTCCTATTAAAATTGTTAATAAAATCGTTGTTAAAAATTATTTTTATGATAATTTTTATATATATTGTTAAAAAATAAAAATTAGTGATCTTTTTTTTTTTTTTTTGGTCACGATATTTATAGATTACCGCTAAAACTTATACTTAGTACTTTTTCTGTGATGAATTTTTTAAATTCTCGCGTTGAAAATTAGTGATTTTTTGTGATGATTTTTTTAAATAGTCGTTAAAACTTATAATTAGTAACATTTTTTAGTAGTGTTTGATAAAAAATATTATTAATTATCATTGGAAATAAGCCTACCTATTAAGACTTACGCGTAAGTCTCTCAAACAATTATACATAGGTGAAATATGTTTTTAGTGTAAATCTGACATACTCAGAAAATTAATAAATAAATAAATAAAATAAAATAAAATAAAATAAAAACATGAAAATACTTGCATCATACATGAGAGATTTGCATCCTATGAAAACAAGATTTTTTTTTTCCACTCCAATTTCCTTTCAAATTTGAGAAAGGGCCAGAGCATGCATAGTAGACTCATCAAAACAGACAAAAGCAAAATTTGATACTACAACTTCTCTAGCCTTTGTGAAAGAAAGTAAACAGAAACCAAATTGTGCGCCTGAATGGAGTGTTACGGAATCAACCACACGGTAGCAAGATGAATCACTCAATTGCAAACACGAAAACAGTACACGTGGTTCAGCAAAATTATGTGCTACAGCTCACACTGATTCTACTGTACTGAATGAAAATAATAATAATAAAAGAAATTATGATGTGACTGTTGTGAAGATTTTTTTTTTTTTTTATCAGCAAAGAAAAAAAAAAAAATTTTTATTGATGAAATAAACAAGTATAAGGTACAAGACAAATTATATCAATAAAGCAAAGGGAAGTGCAAAAGTATCACAGTAGGCTAAATGATCCCAACTAGGTTGGTACCACCGAGCTCACCCTATCATTTGCTAGCACTCCTAAGTTAGTGAGAGACCAACGACGAAACAAAGAAGAACCAAACCAAACAAAACAAAACTAGCAGCAGATGCTAGCAAAGCCACCATCCATAGAAATAAGCTCCCAAATTGGAGAGTGCTCCAGGCATCAAGCAGTTTTAACTTGACCATGATTGAATAATTTGACCATCATTGATGCCTATATGTGATGTTTCCAAGATTCTCAATGCTGCTAAGTCCAAAACAGAGCTTGTACTGGATTAACTTGACCATCCATGATGCCTTCCAAGTTTCTCAACCTATGCATCCCATTTTGACATATTCAGAACCATAACCCTATGCATCCCAACTGAATTCAAAACCAAAACATCTGAATCAACTCCTCTGCCAACCCTTTAACAAACATCAAAACAACTCCACTGCCAGCCAAACAAAAAAGACAGAAACATCCCACAGAGCTTCAGCCTACCACCTTATCAGGTTGATTCACATAGTGATGCCCAGCTCAAATTGAGTAATACAACCCCTAGGCATACAGGCCTTATGCCAGCAGCAAACCTTACTCCACTTCCCAGCAGTAATTCAGACCATCTGATATACCTTGTATTGGTAGGAAACAGAGCCCACATCCAAATGATTCAACATCTCCAAGTTTTCAAGCACTTTAGTTATCAACCGCAGCCTCCTATAAGCTGAACAGATCACAACACAACATACTCCATTAACAGCCCATAATTAATCCTCTACACCTAACCTCTGATACATGCCACCCGACTTTGAGCCCGATCACTCACCTCCATATCTGATACAAAATTTCACCAAAATAGAATAGCAAGAAACCATCAAACAGTCTGCACAGACCAGACCAATCTGCACCTACCAGAACAGACTCATACAACAACAGGCCAAATAGCACTATGCCTCTAAACCACCATATACAACTGCAGCAATTGAACTTCGGTAGGCCTTCCAATCTATACCACCCAACCCACAAACAAGGCACAGATTGATGATCCCCTATGCAACATACAACAAGGTAACCAGTAGGCCAGCATCAGACCAGAGTACCATTCAACAGACCTCAAGCAGCAACCAACAAGTCAGAGCAGATTCAACCAGCATTTCTGATGCAGAACTGCACTTGTTGCAAATTAAATACCATATCAGTGATAGAAAACACCATAGCCATTGGAGAAGCCTTCAACCACATTGCTACTTTTACCTTCACTATATCACACAGTTCATCCCAATTCGGTTGTAAGCCTTGAAACACGCACTCATTTCTGTGCTTCCAAATGGACCACATGATGGCTAAAGGAATGACCGCCCAAATTTTCTTTTCCATCTTTTTCATTCTACTCCCAGACCACCACTGTAGCACACCATTAACAGAGCCAGGCATAACGCACTGAAAACCCCATCATTTTATGATGTTTGACCAAAGCCTCCATACGAAAGGGCAGAAAAGTATAATATGATCCACTGTTTCTACCTCGCTTTGACAAAACACATAGACAATAGATGCACTCCCATCAAGGATACCGATTCTTTGTAAAAAACTAGAAGTTTTAACCTTACCTTGCCAAGCCAACCACTTAAAAAATTGCACCTTGGGAGGAGCATAATTATTCCAAATTGATCCTGCTACAGCCAGCTTAAACCCAAGGAAAGACTCACACCAATTATAGGCTGAAGAAACAGTAAACATCCTTGAAGTGTCTGCCTCCCAGATCAGTTCATCTGTTTTGTTGCTGCAAGGTGTAAATCTGATAAGCAGGGTGTAAAATCTGCTAACCTCCTGCTCCTCTCAAGCCAGCAGTGCCCTTCTGAAACCCGCTTTCCAACTGCCAGCTTCACCCCTTCTCTGAAAGAAACTCTTTACCACTCCCTGTTTGTTAGTAGATAAGGAAAACAACCTGGGAAATTCCTCCTTGAAACAAATGTTCCCTGCCCACTTATCTAACCAAAAATGTGATCTCCTTCCATCCCCCAACACAATCTTGGCATTGTTAAGGTAGTAATTATGTAGATTTGAATTACACACGACATTATGCATTAAATCAGACCACAGCTTAGATCCTCTGCCAACCAAGCTTGGTAACCATCTACCACCCTCTATATTATATTTCCTGCAAATCACTACGTTCCACAAAGATTGATGTTCAGACCCAAACCACCACCACCATTTTAATAACAAACATTCATTTAAAGTTCTAATTCTTTTCACCCCCAATCCACCAAGAGCCTTATTTTTAGTAATAACCTCCCACTTCACCATATGCACCTTCCTTCTAAGATCAGATCCACCCTAAAAGAAGGCCGATTGGATTTTTTCAATCTTCTTAGCCACCCCTACAGGAATCTTGAACAAAGATAAGTAGTAAATAGCAGGTTGGTCATGACCGATTTGATTAGAGTTAACCTTCTAGCAAAAGAAAGCACCCTTCTCCTCCAGGAAGACAGTTTTTTCTTAAATTTATCTAAAACAGGTGACCAAGTACTTTTCCTACTTGGGTTAGCCCCCAAAGGCAACCCAAGATATTTCAGAGGTAGCTTCTGATGCAGACAGTTAAAACTAGTGGCAAAAGCTTGCATCAACCTATCATCCACGCCCACCCCACAAATGACACTCTTGTGGTAGTTTATTTTCAAGCCTGATAAAACCTCAAAGCATCTCAGAATTCGTTTGAGGTTCACCACTTCCACCCAATTAGCTTCACAAAACAAAATAGTGTCATCTGCAAATTGTAAATGGGAAACGATCACACCATTACGGCCCACCTCAGCCCCTTTTAACAAGATATTCAGCCCCTCTGCTACAATGTTGAAAAGAAATGGTGATAATGGGTCACCTTGCCTTAGATCCCTTTGGGGACTAAATTCGGATGTTGGAGACCCATTGACCAAGACAGAAATCTTAGTAGAAGACACACAAGTTCTCATCCAGCTCATCCATTTCTCACCAAAGCCAAAGTTTGAAAGTATGGCAAATAAGAACTCCCAATTAAGAGTCATACGCCTTTTCAAAATCCAATTTGATTATCAAGCCTTTTTTATTACATGTTTTCCACCCATCAATCACCTCATTAGCTATCAAAACCCCATCTAAGATATGCCTTCCACCCAAAAAAGCAGACTAAACCTCACTAATTATCTTGGGCATTACTTGTTTAATCATGTTTGCTAGCACCTTAGCAAGAATCTTGTACAAAGAGCCAATCAAACTAATGGGCCTATACTCGTTCAAACCAGATGGGCTATCAGTTTTTGGGATTAGTGCAATAAAGGAACTATTGAGTCCTCTGACTAAGCTTGCATTCTGATGAAATTCTCTCATGAATTGCAGCACATCATATTTTACAATGCCCCAACACTTCTTAAAAAATGACATGTTGAACCCGTCAGGCCTAGGGGCCTTATTGCCCTCACAACTCTTGATTGCCTCTCTGATTTCCTCCTTTGTGAAGTCAGCCTCTATATGTTCCGCCACTTGAGCACCACCTATGTTTTTAAAAGGACCGGATAATTTAGGTCTATGGCTCCAAGACTTAGAGAATAACCTCATGAAATGATTCTTAACTTCTTCCTTGATTCTCAAAGGCTCCTCAATCAAGGATCCATTCAGAAGAAGTGAGCACAAAGAATTTCTACTATTTCTACTAGAAGCCAGGATGTGGAAATATCTAGTATTTCTATCGCCTTTAGATGCCCAATTACTTCTAGATTTCTGCAACCAGATCCATTCCAACATTTTACTTAGCCTCCAAGCTTCACTCCTAGCTTCTTTTCTTCTAACTGTTCGAGAGCAAGCAATGGTCTTTTCTTTCTTGACTAATATATCAAAGGCATGGGCTTCATCTTCGACATTTTTGAGCTTTGCTTCAATCCTACCAAACACCTCCATGTTCCACTTTTTTAATGCTTGTTTCAATGCTTTAAATTTCATAAGGCACTTAAACCCTGCCCACCCTTCCACCATGAGCTCTGACCAAGTTTGCTTCACGAAAGGGAGAAAATTAGGATGTAACAGCCAAGCATTAATAAACCTAAACGGCCTAGGGCCCCAGTCCCTATCATCCTCCATTAAAATAATGGGACAATGGTCAGACAACATTCGAGGAAGACCCCATAATTTGAAATTGAATTGTTACACCTATTCATGGTTAAGTAAGAATCTATCTATTCTGCTCCACTTCTCGCTATCTTGAGAATTACACCAAGTGAACTTCCTCCCCAGCATGGGCATATCTATCAATTCCAATTGCTCAATCATATAATTGAAATCCCTCATCCCTCTATCCCGTATGGAGCACCCAATCCTTTCTGAGATGGTTCTGATTTCATTAAAGTCCCCTCCCATACACCACGACCTCAAAAAGATGGATTTTAACCTGATTAAACATTCCCACACCTCTTTTCTTTTTACCACGTCAGTAGGACCATATACATTAGTGATAACACACTCAAAGCTATGAAAAATTGTACCTGAGAGCAACAGGAAATTACAGTTGCAGCAGCTAGCCTTCAATTGGAAAACATCAGGGTTCCATATGCATAACAGACCTCCAGCTCTGCCAATTGCATCAACAGACATGAACTCAAAGTAATCACCAGGCCATATAGTCTTTACCATTTCTGAATTGACTTCTGATTTCTTTGTTTCTTGAAGTAGAGCAATATCCACTTTTCTAACAGTAAGAATATTCTTAATCTTTCTCATTTTCTCTGGTCGCCCAATCCCTCTCACATTCCATGATTGTATCTTCATTAAACATTACTAACCACTCTGAACCCCCTGATTTTGCTAAATTAATTGGCATCTCCATCCCTTAACCTTGTTTGTTCCACATCTTGAGCTTCCAGATCTTGTAAATAGCTTATCACCTCATCTTCTTTTCCTTCACAATCAATGCCAAGAGCTTTACCGATTTCAATTGATGCTTCCGCCTCTGACAGCACTAACCTTTCTCGGCTAGATTCTTTTGCTATGGAGAGTGAAATAGCAGCTACAGCAGACCTGAAAATTACTCCTTTCCTTAAGTTTAAAGATGATGTTCCCACAGCTCTGTCACCAACCAGCTTCCCTTTCTTCTTCCTTTGTTTACCACGCTTTGTTTTCCCTTGTCCCTTTAAAGTATGCATTTTGCTTGGAGTTGGATTGACCACTTTTATCACTCCTGTCTCCTTACGTCTATGAGAACCCACCTCCCTTTGGGTTTGGGTTGCAGAAACATGTGAAACCTGTGGGCTGTTGAGCTCTTTATAGCCTAACCTAATACTTTGTAGAGGAATGAGGCTAAACTTATCAGGGCCTTCACATAGATAGGGCCTGGGTTGATCTACTGCTAAATTAATCCCAGGTCTACTACTACTTGGGCCCCCATTCAGAAGTGCCGAATTCAAATCCACCTCCAGCTGGATCCCATGCCTATTACCTTCTGAGCCGTTGATACTTCTAATAAAGCCAGGTGTGAAAATGTCCCCATCAACCCATTGATTTCCATCTTCATCATTCATTTTGGAACTCGCTACCTTTCTTGCAGAGCCACCTCCGCATGCTGCGCCTTTCTCTGACGCATCATGTGACAGCTCTGTTTCAGCCACCACTGAGACATCCCTTAATAGGTCCTCCCCTTCCAAGACATTTTCCTTTACACGTGATGCCTCTTGCCTATCTCTTTCCACATCAGCCCTGCTGTCCATCGTCTTGCTAGCTTGGACCTCCACGTAATCATCTTCATCTTCCTGCTTGCTATCTGTTTCTGTGATGGGAGCATCATCTGTCTCTGATCTATGATGTTCACCATTCCTCCATTTATGTGATACATAGAGACATTGTATCTTTACATTTTGCTCCTCACAAACTCTAATATGGTAGAGTTTTCCTTTGCATTCTAGATTAATAATCTGGTTAATGGGCTCCATAAAACTCGTGGCTATCTTTACTTTCCCACAACGAAAGTAGTTCAGGTTGCGTGTGTCTTCATCCAAACCAATCACTACTCCCCATACCTTGCCAATGTTGCTAAAGGTGTTACAATTCCACAAGTTTAATGGAACACCATAACAGCTGAGCCAAACGTACCTTTCTTGATTAAGGACCGTCCCGGGTTTCCATTGAAAAACTGATTCACACCAATCCTTAAGCCATTCCTGCATTCTCATAAGTTGTTCCTTCATGATCTCCATCGTTTGAAAGGTTAAGACCACATCTCTGCCACTTCCAACTCTCACTTTGATATCCCTAAATCCACTCCTAGCTATTTCCTCCCGAAATTCATCAATTGAACATGATGATTTCAATCTGGCTATTGCACTTTCATATAACCATCCATTGCCTAACTCATCTGCTTTAATGGTTCGGTCTGTGCTTAATGGTACACCCCTACCTTTAACTATCTCAGCATATGTCGTCTTCTCTGGGTAGCAGGCATTACCAGTGCGATTAACCTCCCCTTCCTTCCTAATCAGTGTTGCTTGGACTGCTTTATGCTTTGTGGTATACTCCTTCCCAAAATCTGCCCATTTCACTTTGAGTGCTCTGTCATCACACCAGATTCCATTTGCTTTTTGTATTGCCATATCTGCTGCTACCGAACAATTGTATCTAACAAAACCAAATCGAGATCGCGTCATTTGTCTCCTCTTGTTTGGTATATATGCGTCCATAACTACACCATAGTTGGAAAAGATCTTATACAGCCCTTTTGCCCCCATAGATTCTGGTATATTATCCACAAAAACAGAGTGAATTGAGACCTCAGCCCTAGAATTCCATATTCCTCTACCTCCATGCCTCCGCCTCCGCACCACTGGTTGCCAGCCTCCATGATCTTGATCGTTGTATACTCTCCCTCCAGTCATCTAGGATTATGAAAGTTGATCTTAATGGTTTTTTTTTTTTAACAATACATATGTTAGAGATTACATTAGCAAATTACTAGAATATCATTAGCATAATTCCTATCTACGTGATAAAAACCATAAAACTCATGTGTGTAATTTTAAATTCAATCAACAATTTGTACATCAAATATAGTTTCCTTCCATCAAGTTCATAGCAACACATCCATCAAACGGTACACTTGAGAAACAAAGAATGAAAACCCTAGAATGCTCCATTGTCATCAAAAATTGCCTAGGAGAGCAAATGACATGAGACACCGTAAAAAATTAAGGTTTTAGAAATGAAAATTTAGGGACAAAATTATTTTTTAGGGATCAAATATTTTTGTAACGAAAAGTGCCGTTATTATATTTTAGCAACAAAAAATTAGACATTAGTGATGAATTATTATCCTTTTGAAACCAAATTTTTTGTCTAAAAAAATAAATTATTTTGAGATCAAATTATTTTGTCCCTAAAAATCTATTTATTAGTGACATTTTCAAAATTTTGTCGCTAAAAGCCTTGTCTTGGACTTTTCAAGACAACCTTTTAGCGACTATCCCTTGACGATAGAAATTAATTCTTAAATATCTTTTGCAATAAAATTTTCACTTTTAAAGATCAAAATTTTTAATTTCTAAAATTCTTATTTATTGTAGTGATAGTGGACATCTCTCCATAGAGAAACCAAATCCTTTTAAAAAGTTATGTGTCATTCCTTACTTCAATTATTGGAAAAGTTGGCACCATTTGCAAGCACAAAATTTGACTAAATGTGCTTCTCAAATACTTTATCCTCTAAATTTATAATAAGATAATTCTTTTCCATACTTACTCTAGCTCCTGATTGTTTGGAGTCAAGCCAAAACAATCAGCTTTGGGTTTAAAAAGTCAAAAACCACTAAATTATTTGTCATCGGCAAAAAAATGCTAAATGACACATCAGCTTTCTCACTCACAAAAATATTATTTTTTAACTCTTAAAGAGCCCAAATACAAAAAAGCAAACCCAAACATGGACTTAATTTCTGTCAAATTTTTTTTATTTTATTTTTTTTATTAGCAAAACAAAATTTTATTAATGAAAAAAGCATAATACATACAAAAAATACATCAACAAAGCAGGGGAGAGCAGAAAGCATCATAACTAACTTAACGATCCCAACTAGGCTGGCACCGTAAAGAAAGCGCAATCATCTGCTAGCTATCGACCCAGATTGGCGAGGAACCAATCAAAAAACACCCAAAGGGAATGACAACCAAGCTACCACACCGGCTAACAGCAAACAGATCAACCTAGTTCAACCTAACCTGCCAACAGCAAACAGATCAACCTACCAACCAGATCAACCAGTACACAGTCCAACCACCAGAAACTTCAATCAGTCACAGCAGAAGACCAGTGATTCATGAGACCAGAGCAGACAATAGCAATGCATTCACAAATATCAGCAGCATGGTTACACGTCTCAATTTTTCTGTCAATTTTTTTGTTCATAAGTTAAATATAGAGAAAGGTTCCAACCTCTCAAAGTTAGGCCTTCATGGTTACACGTCTCAAAAATGTAATCCATTGAACCATTTGAATATATGCATTTGATTGTGATAGTGTGAATTGAATCCCACCATTGATTCCAAATAGATGCTCTCTCTTTCGACAAGTTAGTGCCCCACACGAAGTTCCTCGGTGACTTTAGAAAGGATAATGGATGACCATAAATGATGTGAAGAGCTTAGTCAAGAAACCAATTAATGGTGCTATGAAGCAACTTTAGGGAAGAAACATTGTTTATATAGCCACAGGAACATTTTTCAAAATGGTTTAATATAAATTATTTACTTTTAAAAAACAAAACACAAATAAAGATATCCATTATGTACAAAAATGATATTGTTGCATCATTTTGTACTATTTTTTTGTATAAATTTTCTGTAAATACAAAGTTTTTCTTTTTCATATATTGTCATAGATGCATTTCTAGTTGCTTTTGCGACAAAATGCTAATTCCAAATCTAAATTTGATATAATATGGTGCTAAAATGTTATAATTAGACATTGTTGTTCCAATGGTGCAAAAAAAAAAAAAAAAAAAAAAAGGCATTTCTTTGATTTTTCATACAAAATTCAAAATGAAAATGTTATTTGTAAGTTCCCACAAGTGATCTACAGAGAAAAAAACCTTTGTCAAATTTTACACAAGATTTAGGAAAAGGGTCCTTGTTGCACAATAATGATGGGCCCACTTTCATGGTTTAAACATATAGTTATAAAGTTTGTTAGGTAAATTATTTAGGTAAAAATCAAGTTAATTAAATATTTGTATAACAATATATAATTAGATTATATTTATTTTTTAAAAAATAGACAACAAATAGTCTAATTTTATTCATATAAATATGATCTACTTATGTGATTATTGATATCTTATCAACTTAATTTTTTATATAGATGATCTACTCAAGAACTATTGCCATATATTGTTAATTTAGTTGTCATTAAACAAATATAATTCTTCTATATTTTTAACTTTAATATTGCCACGCTAATAATCTTTTCACTCAATTTTATCATATTCATAGTCCGATTGGATCCATCTCTAAAAATAAACAGGGCCATAAAGCAAGATCTCTAATGTTTGAGCTCCTATTAAATGGTGAGGTTCAATGTTAGCTAATCTTTATGAATATATTTAGGCTTCGTTTAGGAAGTGGGTTGGCTTTTTAATTTTTTGATTGTTTTAGTCTAGGCTAAAAAATCTCATTTGGGTTTGACTTTTCGACTTTTTTGACTTTTGTGAGGAAAAAAAAATGAAATGATTATGATTTAAATGTGATATTTTGTCATATTCACTTTTTAACATATTTTTATCTTTTTCCACCTATTTTAAACTTTTAACCCCATGCAAAAGGAAGGGTTAGTCATGTACTACAAGGTTAGTTAGAGTACTTGATTGGGCTAGACCATAATTGACAGGTGAAAGCCAAGTTTTGGTTTATTTTTTCATATTATCATGATCCCTGAACATGCCAGGATGCCATTGAGCTCACCATTAAATCTAACTGAATAATCCTAACTTGTTTGTTTGTTTGGAAAACAATCTTTGGTAGATGTAGTAGTGTAGTGATTACTTTTAATCTTTTATATTGATTTGTAATTTCTCTTATTATTTTTAACCCTTTCACTAATTATTCACTTGTCACGTGAATTATACAATAGAAATGACATGTAAAACGTTTGTCATGTGAATTTACATATAATCTAATGAAACAATTAATAAAATTCTTTTTGTTTATGTTAGAAATTAATTAATTTTTTAAAAAAGAAATTAATTAGGCAATGACATAAAGCTATCATCAATTTTGAGATTGACAAACAATTTGTACATGAAGAACCTCAAGCATATTTAAAAATTTATGAGTTTCTTAAAAACACAGTCTTCCAGAATTTTCCTGAATAATTCTAATATTCACAAAATGAGATTGAAGAAAATGATTCATTTAATATAAGTTTGTAGTTAATATATTTAACACATTTAAAAAAAAGAATTATGCGTAATTGAGTTAAAGGTATATTTTAGTAGGAATTGGGGTGGTTCTTTGTTATAGCATCTTCTTTGTCATATCATCATTTGTGAACACAATGCTATCAAACTATTCATATTCATTCTAGCTTTTATTTGAGCAACTTTTTGACCTTAATTAAGTGAAAGCAATCTCAAGTTTAAGATTTAGGTCTTTCTGATTTCAATTTAGTCGTGAAAGTAAGGGGTAGCACTTTGGATGAAATCTCATTCCATTGGTAGCTCCTACTCAATTGATATTTGCTCTTGCTTTGCAACCTTGAAATTGGATTTGATCATTATTTCATTATGACAAAATTTGAGCTAGATTTTGGTTGGACAATATGAGACTGATTTACAAACTTGTAGAAATATTGCTTGTAATTAGTTCATATATGCCAAGTTTTAACTGGTGAATCACGTGTTACTTTTTGGTTTTGGTATATTAAAATCTTGTAATTCACTGTAGGACTCCTAATTTGTTCATGTATAATGTGAAACCAATGTTTTGAGACCAAGAACTTTATTATTAGCATTTTAATACTGTAATTTTTTTTCATATGTTTGGCAGATTAGCAATGGATGGAACATAGTTCGGGAAGCATCAAATGATTATATTTAAAATTTTTGAATATATTTTGTCATAGGTTTTTGTTATGAATGTGCAAGCTTTGAAGTTTTTTTAGAATTACAAGTTTGAAGTTTGGGATTGTAAGGGATTTGTACTTACATTGGATATTTTGGATTTGATATTTTGCTTATGTTTAATATGCTACTACTTTTGAATTAAGTTTATATTTTGGATGCTTTACACAAGTTTGTTAATTTGAATTATATTTTGCTTATATTTATAGGTTTATGAATTATGTACTAAATAGGGAAATTGTAAAAAAAAATTATAAATAATGAATTTTTGGTGACAGGTTTTTCAATTGTAAATTTACTTTTGGTGACACTTTGTTTCTGTTGTTGAAAGTCTACGTGAATAATTTTTTTAGCGACCCAAAACTTGATTGGTCACCAAAAGTTTTAACATTCAACAACTAATTCATTTAGTCGCTGAAAGATATTTTTAGCGACGCATTTATATGTTGTTAAAACCTAACGTGTTATTCGTTTATGGCTACTTTTAGTGACTAAATGTTAATTTATGGTGACAAAATTTTAGTCTTTTGGCGACTGAAATATTTGGTCACTGATTTATTTATAAAGGCGACCATAATTTATTTGGTCCCCGAACCATTTAGTGACAGGGTTTCAACAACCGATTTTGTTGATGTTGCAGATACTTTCAGCAACCAAAATTATACTTTTGGTGACTAAAAAAAAGGTCACTAAAAGTGCCTTTTTTTTGTGGTGCCACTTTGGCCTTTTATGTTTGCAATCCTTCTCACTTTGACCCTTTATCTTTGCAATCACTCTCATTTTACTTTTAGACTAACTTTTATCCAAAATAATGTAATTTGCCATATCACCAATACATCGACTCCACTTGTTATGTAAAAAATTTGCTAAATATGCAAAAAAAGAAAAATAGAAAATGAAAAAATTGATTTTTTTTTTTTAGTCTTTAGTGAACTTTTTTTCAAATTTATTCATAAACATTATATTATAGATGCATCTAGCTTAGATGCACCTAAAAAAATAAAACCAAATTTAACTAAAAAAAGAAAAAAGTTCAATAAAGAAGGGAAAAAAAAATGATAGTAAACTTTTCATTTCAGAATTTGACAATACTAGTATTTGAGTCAGTATATTTTCATTTTTTCCGACTTTAATGAATTTTTTTTTTCTTTTTTTAGATAAATTTGTTTTTATTTTTTTTATTTTTTTAGGTACATCTATAATGTAATAATGTTTATGAATATATTTGAAGGGGAAAGAAAAAAAAAAAAAAAAGCTCACTAACGACTAAAACAAATTCCAATTTTTTTTATTTTTTATTTTTCATTTTTTACATTTTTAGTGAATTTTTTATATCACACATGAAACTGATGTGTTGGTAATGTGACAAATTTTGTTAGTTTTTTGGATGAAAGTTAATTTAAGAGTAAAGTAGGAATGATTATAAATATGAAAAGTTAAAATGAAAAAAATCAAACTTAAAAAACTAAAATGAGAAGTGGGTAAAACTTTAAGTGAGTAAAGTGTAATTTATCTAATTTTTTTTCTTTTATTAAATTAATTGAGAATCTATAACGGCGACAGAATGTGAGTGAAGAGATAATCAAGAGGGAGAGAAATGGGATAGGACCAATAGGATAGGATAGGACAGAGAAACATGTTCGATTTATCAGATTCTGGGACGGGCTTTGTGGGGGCAAACCCTAGATGCCCTCCCTTCTTTTTTTTTTTTTTTTTTTTAAATAAAAATAAAATAATTGTGGGGAAGGTGGTTTGGAAATACTCTTTGGATCCAATGGGACAATCGAGATCCTCAGCTGGTAGCCTAAAAAAGAATGAACACTCCGGTCGGGGGTGCCGGAATTAGCACTCCGACGGATAAGTCAGTGTATGCTCTCTAGATTGCGTGTGTCTTAAGTTAAGTGTATTAATTCTCACATACCTCCTCTTGTTCGTCGTTCTTCTATTTATATACGCTCCTGGTCTTCTAGGTAGGGCCCGCTCTTGATCTGTCATGTACTTATGTACTCGGCCCCCCTATTATGCCGTATTCCAACATTTAATTGGCCCCCTGCTCATCTTACTCGGCATCTGAAACGTCAGGGGCGGGGCCGAGTGCATACTATACATCGATTGGAAAAATATACACTGCCTATCTGCGTTTGTTTTTATCCGGTGACCACAATTGCCTTCCGAACACCCCACTAACTCTGTTTAGTTAGCGTGTTTGGTTTCGATCTTGAAAATTCAAAAATTCGGCAGTTAACCTCATTCCAAAGCGTGTCAGAACGCACACGTTTTCTAGTCATCATTATAAGTTCCCGCTTCTTCGTACGCTTCCTCCATTTAATGTGGTTTAAAACTTTGTCTCTTCGAATGTATATTTTGAATACTCAAGATTTTTTGGTTCGCCTTCTAGTACAACTCCTCCACCCCGCGACCTCTGTAACTCTCTTCTGTCTCTCATTAGCCCTTTCGCTCCCTGTAAGTTCTCTTCTCTTTCACTCCTAATACTATTTTCTTGTTTACTATTAGTTTTGCATAATCCTTTGGTTGGCTACGATGGCAAAAAATTTGAAAGCACTCATTTCTGCGGATTGGATTTCCGACTTTCGACGCCACTATTCTATCCCCGATGACGTTTATCTGTCACTCGTGGAAGACAGCACCACCGATATGCAGAGGATCGACGAGAGCACAATCATATTTCCTCTCCTATCGATTGTTGAAGGCGGAGTCCGTTTTCCCCTTCATCCATTTTTGAGAGCCGTCTTTTGACATTGGGGCCTAATCCCTTCCCAGCCTAACGTGAATTTTTTTCGCATCATGATGGGGATCATAGAGCTAAATCGTCGTCTTAGGATTATCCTAGGCATTCCTGTAATTCGGCATTGCTATGTCTTAGCCAAGTCCACTGGCCGTCTAGGACGCTATTTTCTTAGGGCCAAGGACACCGATCATCATTTAGTGACCATGCTTGCCAGCTCTGGCAAGCATGATGATGATGTGATGGTTGTTGTTTAAGGCAATTGGGAATTCGGTGAGGGTGAAGATCGCCTAGATCCCGTGCCAAGGCGAAAAGGCAATCCAGGTGGCCGTATAGTTCATTCTAGTTGCTTATATTTTCGCATGTGTATTCGGCTCTCCTTTTATGTATTTACCGTTTTGTTTGCATAGGCAATGAGTTGAAGAAAGTGTTGGTTTCGGCCGACGAAGCTGTACTTGCGGATATTAAAATCGCTCTGCAATTCGTTGGCCATCCAAATCTTCAGAAGCAAGGAAGGGCGGCTCATATTCTCTTGCGCGATGCGCCGTCCTACGCAACGTTTTCGGCAGCAGACCATATTCTAGTTCCAAGAGGCGAAGATCATCTTACAGCCCTCATTTTCCCTAGCTTTAAAAGTCTGAAGGAGATCGGTTTAGAAGCCTCCGATTCGGAACACGCAGAAAAACAAGTAGCCGATCAGATCGCCAAGGATACAGACCAATTGGGAACCGAGGTAGACAAAGCCCTCAATTCGGTGTTTGAGGAGGCTGGATTGAATTTGTCCGACCCTCCATCCACATCCAGCCGAGGGGACATCTTTGAAGACATTTTTACAAACTTAGGAGATCTTCCCGGCGCTTATCCAGAGGATATGGTTGGGGAATCACTTTTGCAACTTGAGCAGAAGAAGAATGCCGAGAGGATGGCCGCCAAGTGGAGAGCCGAGGCCGTCTGATCGGAAACTCCACTAACCGCAGTCGCTGAGTCTACACCGGCCATGGTCGCTGAGTCTACTCCTCCGGTTATTGCCGAAGAGACGACTCACCCTGAAACGGCCGAGTTGGAACAGGAGGGGTAGGCCAACGAAGGTGAACAAAGGGATGAAAAGTGCCCCGCCGATCGAGAAACCGAGTACGAAGAGGACCAAAGCGATAAACGGCCTCGAGTTGAGGAGTCGGATTTGGTCCTTTCATTCACGATTCAACCAAGGGTCAGAAATATGCCGATTCCCTCAGACTCCTCGGCTTTGAGGGACCTGGCTGTGGCCTTGAGCATGGCCTCCTCGATATCCCTGCCGGTCGACAGAGCCGTATTTTGAGCGGAGCCAAATCTGATGCTAATTGCTTTGGTTGCTTAGTCGGCCCTATCGGTACGTTACTTGTCTTATCTGCAATCTTCCGTCTTCACGCATGCACGTTTGTAAATATTTTTCTAATTATTTGTTTGCTGTTTCTTTGTTTTGTAGGCGATGGGCAGGATAGCCGAGATCGGCTGCCATCAACACGACGCCATAGAACAGATCGGCCTATTGAAAGTCGAAATTAAAAATGATCAGAACAAGGTTGTGGCGGTCTCTAAAAGGGCCGATTACGAGGCCGCGCAAGCGGCGGTGGAATGCGCCAGAGCCGACTCGGAGGCCGAGCGAGCTAGAAATTTCGATCAGTTAAGGCTTGCCGTCGAGGAAAAGGCAAAGGCCAGCGAAGAGGCGCTTAAGTTAGCCCAGGAAGCAATCGCCAAGCTGGAAGCCAACTTGGAGGAATCGAAGAAAGCAAGGGAAAAGGCCGACTCCAAGATTTCCAAAGCATTCCAAGCTGGCAAGAGGCCGCCTTGGAAAGCTACGCAGATGAAGTGCCAAAGTTTGAGAATCGGGGCTTCAAACACGGTTGGGTCAAAGACCTCGCTGCTGCAAATGTGACATTGGCACAGCCGATTCCATACGAGCAGGTGGACGTTGACCCGCTGGCATCTGACCCTGAGGAATGATCAAGGCATATTTTCGTTTTTGGTAGGCATTTTAGATGCACAGTTTTTTGTTAGTAGATTTTCATCTTTTTTGGATGTCAACCGATTTTCATGTGTAAAATGTCCACTGTTAGCGCCCAATTTATAAATGAAAATTTTCTATGCTCCCAAGTTATTACTTATACTGTTGTTATATGAGTACGTAATTAAAAGAATCAGCAGTTAGAACAAAATGTCAAGACTATGTGAGACGGCAAACTTATTAGCCGATTATATTAATGAAATTGATTGATGAATCTGAATAAAATGAATTCATGAGGTGCTGATAGATCAGTTCATGGGGTGGCTGGGATACATAAGCCGATTAGATTGATGAATCTGCCCTTGCCCCATCTGGTTCATGAATTGGAAAGCCAAATAAAATGAACTCATGAATATTATACTAATAAATCGATTCATGGAGCGACTAGGGCACTTAAGCCGACTAGATTGATGAATCTGCCTTTGCCCCAGCTAGTTCATGAACTAGAATGCCGAATAATAGAGGTTCATGGGGTGGCTGGGCAAATACGCTGATTAGATTGACGAATCTGTCATTCTCCAACTGGTTCATGAACTGGAAAGCTGAATAAAATGAACTCATGAATATTATACTGATCAATTGATTTTACGGAGCACCTGGGGCATTTACGCCGACTAGCTTGATGAATCTGCCATTGCCCCAGTTGGTTCATGAACTAGAACGCCAAATAACAGAGGTTCAGGGAGCAGCTGGGGCAAATATGCTGATTAGATTGACGAATCTACCCTTGCCCAGCTAGTTCGTGAACTGGAAAGCCGAATAAAATGAACTCATGAATATTGTACTGATAAATCGATTCATGGAGCGACTGGGGCATTTACGCCGACTAGATTGATGAATTGCCCTTGCCCCAGCTGGTTTATGAACTAGAACGCCGAATAATAGAGGTTCATGGGATGATTGGGGCACATGACTCAATCGGCGTCGGGCTATTGAGGTTTTAGTATTAATGAGATCACCTCGGAGGTGCTGCCCCCGTAGGGAATAAATGGGGCGTGTACTTCGTGCATGAAGGTCCTATTTATATGCTCAGAGTCAGTAATTCAGTCCAATTCGTTGAGGAAGGGTAAACAAGTGTAAATGTCAAATAGATTTTTCTTCAACAGCAGAGGAAAGTCGAGAACATTAGCTGAGCTGGAAGGAGATATGAATCGAAGTGGCAAACCTAGTTGCACGGGAAGTAGGACTTCGAGGGATCGGGAGAGACACGAATCTCCTCGTCGTCGAAGTAGGTCGCCCAGGAGGGACAAGTAGCCACGGGGCAGATCTCCTCAACCCTGTTCTGGAAGGGAACCCGATGCGACACCGCACCCATTGAGTTTTGCGGTCTTCGTGGAGAATAGACCAATGACAGAGGTAGATTCAATCGTTCGTGATCTAAATGTGGCAGTCGAGTTTGCTCGACAGATTTTTCCACCCGAAGTCCAGCAGTCGATGGTAGGTCGGCAGGATTTTGAAGTGTTTCATGAAGGCGTTCATGGGGTGGTGAAGGGGCTGTACACTGTTTATGAAATCGGCATGTGTCTTCGCGCCGCTCGGTGGGGTATAGAACAGAGAGATGAACGCATTCGAACTTAGAAGCTTACGCGAAGAAGGCCGAGCATAAATTAAGGAAAATCAAGTCTGTCGAGTCTCAATCGGCCAACCATCCTAACCCGATTGTGGAAGAGAGGGTGACCCAGAGGCTAATAAGTCATGCCATTGCCGATCCGGACACGGCTAGCATGTTTGCGATTGAGACTACGAAGTCCAGGGCCTACGAAAAAGGCTTTCATGAAGGCCAAAAGGTCGGAATAGAGAAGACCAAGGAGACACTCGCCAAAGAAGTTTGCCGATGTGAAAATCGTGGATTTAAGCACGGTTAGATCAAGGCACTTCAGGAAGCTGAGGCTCTCTGGGCAGCAGGTGTGAATTTGGCGTTGCCGTTGTACCAGTGAGATGATTTTTCCTTTTCTGCTTTCGAAGTTGAGAAGAGTGATGATGAGAGAGCTGTCGAATAAAAGCAGTCCTTGCAATGATCATAGGTAGATTGAGTGCGAATTATGTATTTATTTTCTAAATTAATAAGATGATCTGTTTCAAATGTTAGCGCATTTCAATTTGTATTAATACACTTTGTGCGAATCAATCAATTTAAGAACTCGCTTCGTTTTGAATGCTTGCATGTGTCAACTTATGTTTATATGGCTTATGCCAGTTGATCAATTTAATGAAACATTTCTGAATGCTTGAATGTTTCAATTGTCACCACGTGTTGTAACAGCTTGCGAGGCGCTCCGAATTCAGAGTTTTTATTCGGCCCAAACAAGACCACGGACGGGGCTCCGTATTTGGAGGCTTGTCTTGGCCAATCAGGATATCTATGAAGGGCGTTCCGAATCCGGAGTCTTATTCGGCCGAAACATGACCTGCATGGATGGGGCTCTAAATTCGGAGGCTTTGTCTTGGCCAATCACGACATGCACAAAGGGCGCTCCGAATCCGAAGTCTTATTCAGCCCAAACGTGACCTGCATGGATGGGGCTCCGAATTCGGAGGCTTTTTGTCTTGGCCAATCGCGACCTGTACGAAAGGCGCTCCGAATCCGGAGTCTTATTCGGCCTAAACGTGACCTGCACGGATGGGGCTCCGAATTCAGAGGCTTTTTGTCTTGGCCAATCGTGATATGCACGAAGGGCGCTCCGAATCCGGAGTCTTTCTTGGCCCAAACGTGACATGCACGGATGGGGCTCTGAATCCGGAGTCTTATTCGGCCCAAACATGACCTGCACGGATGGGGCTCTAAATTCGGAGGCTTTTTGTCTTGGCCAATCGTGAGATGCACAAAGGGCGCTCCGAATCCAGAGTCTTATTTGGTCTAAACGTGACCTGCATAGATGGGGCTTCGAATTCGGAGGCTTTTTGTCTTGGCCAATCGTGACATGCACGAAGGGTGCTCCGATTCCGGAGTCTTATTCGGCCCAAACGTGACCTGCACGGATAGGGCTCCGAATTCGGAGGCTTTTTATCTTGGCCAATCGCGACATGCACAAAAGGCGCTCCGAATCCGGAGTCTTTCTTGGCCGAAATGTGACATGCACGGATGGGGTTTCAAATCCAGAGTCTTATTTGGCCCAAACGTGACCTGCAGGTATGGGGCTCTGAATTTGGAGGCTTTTTGTCTTGGCCAATTGCGACATACACGAAGGGCGCTTCAAATCCGGAGTCTTATTCGGCCCAAATGTGACCTACACAGATGGGGCTCCGAATTCGAAGGCTTTTTGTCTTGGCCAATCGTGACATGCACGAAGGGCGCTCCAAATCCGGAGTCTTATTTGGCCCAAACGTGACCTGCACGGATGGGGCTCCGAATTCGGAGGCTTTAATCGGAGGACTTGAACTGAGCTACACAATGAGAGAACAAAACTTTGCATTGCAAAAGTGAAATTTGTACATGACGGATCATTCAAAATAAATATCATGCCCCACAGGTCGAGTCTAATGATAGAATTTACACAAATGCGAGGAGTTTCAAGGGCGTGGTAGACTCCTGCCAAACATCTCTTTGAGCCGATAAGCCCCTGTTCCCGCGACTGAGTCGATCTTGTAGGGGCTGTCCCAGTTAGGACCTAACTTTCCGTCAGCCGACTTTCTGGCAGCTGGAAGCACTTTCTTTAGGACTAATTCACCTGGTACATATCGGCGTAGCTGAACGCGTTGGTTATACGACTTAGCAAGCTGCTGCTGGTACTATGCCATGGTGGCAAGGGCACGGTCTCTTCATTCTTCAATCAGAGTCAAATCCAAAGCCAGCATCATATCGTTTCGGCCCATATCAAAAACTTTTGATTTCAAGGTTGGGAGGCCGATCTCCAAGGGGATAATTGCCTGTGTTCCAAAGCACAAAGCGAATGGCATTTCCCCGATGGACCGTCTTAGTGTTGTGCGATGAGCCCATAATATACTCGGCAGTTCTTCAACCCATCGGCCTTTCACCTTCTCCAGCCTCTTTTTAATGCCATCTAAAATGGTTTTATTGGAGGCTTCAGCTTGGCCATTACTCTGTGGATAAGCTAGGGTGGAGAAGTAGGGTCGAATACCATACTTGCTGCAAAGCTCCCGGTAGACTCCGTAATCAAATTGGGTGCCGTTGTCTGATATAAGTGCTCTGGGAATGCCGAACTACGTTATGATATTTCTCCATACAAAACGCTTTACGTCAGTATCTCGGATGTGCGTTAGTGCCTTCGATTCTACCCATTTCGTGAAATAATCAGTCGCGATGATCAAAAATCACTTGTTACCCACGGCACGAGGCAGCGGTCTGACGATGTCAAGTCCCCATTGAGCGAATAGCCAAGGGTTGGTTATGGAGCTTAACTCTTCAGCAGGCAAGTGAATCAGATGAGAGAATTTTTGGCATTGTTCGCACTTTTTCACGTAACACTCGGCATCGGCTCTTATTGTCAACCAGTAATACCCTTGTGTCATAGCTCGATGAGCCAAAGAGCGCCCGCCACAATGTGCGCCACAACTGCCTTCATATATTTTAGTCAAAAGCTCTTCGACTTTGTCCAGATGCACGCATTCCAGGTATGGACCAGAAAGTGATTTTTTTTTATAAAACTTTCCTTGCGGATCCAAGTAATATCGCAGGGCTTTGTTTCGCAGCTTGTGTGTTTCTTTCTTGTCCACTGGGAGCTATTCGGAAGATAGGAATGCAGCAATGGGGTCCATCCAACTCGGTCCTGAGTCTATGACATTGACTTGGACTTCCTCCGAAGGTCCAATGCTCGGCTCCGGGATGAAACCTACTTCGATGGTCCATTTAATCTCTGAGTTAATGGCAGAGGCTAGGCAAGCTAGGGTATCTGCATGTGTGTTCTGATCACGTGTTATTTGATTCAACTCATGATGGTCAAATTTTGCCAGTAAGGAGTTAGCCGTTTTCATGTAAGCCGCCATACGGTCATTTTTGGCTGTGTACTCCCCCTTTAGCTGATTGATCACTAGTTTTGAATCGCAAAATACAAGCAAACGCCAAGCACCCAGAAGATGTGCATTCCGCAAACCGGTTACAAGGGCTTCGTATTCGGCCTCGTTGTTTGATGCTTCGAAGCCGAGTTTGACGGCTTGCTCAATTATTGCGCCGTTGGGAGCCATGATTATTACTCCGGCTCCACTGCCTCATTGATTGGATTACCCGTCACAATACAGCTGCCAAATGTCCCCCACATAAATTCTCTAATTCGGCTTAGGTTGAGTTTGGTTGGTCTTAAAGTCGGCAACACCCCTTATGAATTTGGCTACAAAATCAACAAGCACTTGCCCCTTGATTGAGGTTCTAGGCAGAAATTGAATATCGTACTGGCCGAGTTCGAGGGCCCATTTTGAAACGTGCCTTTATGCTTCTGCACTACATAGTACTGATCGGAGGGGGTAATCTGTTAGTACCCCGATGCTATGTCCCTGGAAGTAATGCATCAGTTTTCTTGCCGCCATGACTAGGGCTAGGATGAGTTTTTCCAGTGGATGGCAACGGGTTTCGATGTCAACCATTGCCTTGCTCACATAATACATTGGTCGCTGCTCTTCAAGCTCTTCCTTCAACAATACGGCGCTGACAGCCCAGTCGAAGACGGCCAGATATAAAATGAGCGGATCGCCTGCCGATGGTGTTGTCAAAAGTGGAACAGATCGAAGATAAGCCTTCAGACCGTTAAAAGTGGCTTCGTACTCAGAGGTCCATTCAAAAGCTTTACCCTGTCGTAGTGTCTGAAAGAATTGCCGGCAACGGTCCGTGAAACGACTGATGAACCTGTTGAGTGCGGCGGCCATCCCCATCAACTTCTGAACCTCCTTGACCGATCGAGGGGAGTTGAGTTCCAAGATTGTGGTGATTTGCCTCAAATTGGCTTCGATTCCTTGGTGGTTGACAATGTAACCCAAGAATTTGCTAGAGCAGATTCCAAACGCACATTTGGAAGCATTCAGCTTCATTTTGTATTTGCGTAGAATGCCGAATGTCTCTTCTAAATCGGCTAAATGAGTTTGCTCTTCTTTGGACTTGACCACCATATCGTCAATGTAAACTTCCATAGTGTGGCCGAGTTACTCCTTAAACATAGTAGTGACTATTCTTTGGTAAGTTACCCCTACATTCTTCAGCCCAAAAAGCATAACCTTATAGCAATAGGTTCCTCTTGGGGTGAGGAATGCAGTTTTGTCTTGGTCCTCCGAATGCATGGCAATTTTATGGCAGCCTTTGTAGGCATCAAGGAAGCTCATACACTGGTGACGTGCCGTAGCATCTACAAGTTGGTCAATTCTAGGTAGGGGAAAACAATCCTTGGGCGAGCTTTGTTTAGGTTGGTGAAATCAACGCAGACGCGCCAAGTCCCATTTTTCTTCTTCACAACCACAGTATTCGAGAGCCATGTAGGGTAGGTCACTGCCCTGATAGCTTCGGTGTCAAGCAACCAGTCAACCTCTTCAACAACGGCGGCAGTGTGCTCTGCGGCTGACCGCCGACTTTTCTGTATAATCGGCTTATATTTGGGGTCGACATTCAAACAATGCTGAGAGACAGATGGATCTACTTCCGGCATCTCATACGATGCCTAGGCAAATACGTCAAGGTTGTTGAGTAAGAAGGTAATTAGCTGCTGTCTGTCGACTTCGTTCAAGGAGGCATCGATCATAAAGAACCTGTCAGAATTCCCGGCAATTTCAACTCGATCTAGGGATTCTGTGACCTTTTTGCTTGGAAGTCGTCCAATATCATCAAGGCCCTCTCGATCCGGCACCTCATTAGAATTCACTTCCAGCTCTTTTGGTGTCTTCCCGGCAATAAGATAACATGCTTGTGCCGATTTCTGTGAACTTCGGATTTGTTCAACGCCTCATTCAATAGGGAAACGGAGCAATTGATGATAGGTGCTTGGCATGGCCTGCATGGTGTGCAGCCAAGTTCGGCCCATGATAAGGTTATATGGCAAGGGTAGCTTGACGACCAAGAATTCCATATCCATTGTTCACGAGCCTGCTCGAACTGGTAGCGTGATTTTTCCCAACGGGTACTCTAGATTAGTGTTGAAGCTGAATAATGGATAAAGAGCTAGAGAAAGATCCGATTTGGTGAAGCCGAGTTTGGTGAATGTCTTGTAGTACATAACTTCTGATGTGCTCCCAGGATCAATGAGTACGCGCTCAACGATGAATCGGTTTACGCGTAACTTGATTACCAAAGGATCGATGTAAGGAAGTGTCACTCCGGCCAAATATGAATCATCGAAGGCGATGCTCGCAGCTTCATGGGGCCGTTTAGCCAGAGTGAGTTGATTTTGGGGTTCGGGACGCGACTAAATCGTATGCACCGCAGATATCGCTGGTAGGCTGTATGTCATGTGGATCACGCCGAGTAGAGGTGAATCCTGCCTTAAGGCTATTGCTTTGGTCGAGTTACCTTTTCGGACGTACTGTTGTAGCTGACCATCTTGTACCAATTTCTCCAACTGATCCTTCAATGCATAACAACTCCCAGTGTCATGGTCGTGGTCTTTGTGATACTCGCACCGCCTATCTCGTCGTCTTGTGTCGGGAGGTCCCACCATTTTGAGTGGCCATTTGAAGAATGAAAGATGTTGGACTTTAGACATAATCACACTGATCGGCTCCGACAACTCCGTATACTTCTTGTCCGCGTGCCTTGTGCGCCTGCTATCTACTTGAAGTTGCTCTCTAGCTCGGTGGGAACATTGGTCGTTTGATCGGTGTGAATCCCGTCTCTTTTCTCGTTTAGCCCGATGCCATGGTTCGAGGCTCCGAGGTGACACAGAGTTTTCCGGTTGAACAATTTCCGGATGGGCTATCTTGTCGGCCTTGTTCCTGGCTTTAACCCGCAAGGCGTCGTCTTCTACTTTGCAGTATTTCTCAACTTTCTTCATCAATGACCAGACTATTTTGGAGGGCCTTCTAGTCAAGGAACTGCAGAGAGCACTGTCAAGATGCAAACCCCTTTTAAAGGCGGTGATGGCCATGGAGTTGCAAGCGTCATCAACAAGATTAAAGCACTCCCAATAGCGTGCCGAATACGTTCTTAGTGTTTCTTCTGGCTAGATCTGCATTGACCAGAGAGAGTCGGCTTGTTTCGGCTAGACCTCGTTGGTGATGAATCTTGCCCTGAAGGATTTTTGTAATTGATGGAAACTCTTAATCGACGCCGGCTCCAACTTATAATACCATCTGACTGCCAACGGTCCCAAACTGCTCGGAAATATTCTGCACATGAGAGCTTCGTCGTCTGCATACAACGTCATGGCTTACTTACAGTGAGGGATATGATCCGTGGGATCCGATCTCCCATCGTACAAGGTGCACGACGGGGCTTTGAACTTCTTGGGTAGTACTGCCTTTGCAATCCGTCACATAAAGGGATCGTGCTGGTCCTCTTCGTCTGAACCATTTCGTCTTTGCTTATGCCTTATACGTAGACTCTCTTCAGAGAAACTGGTAGTTTCGGGTAATCCCTTCTTCCAGGGCTCTGGGATAATGAGTTAGAGTCGCTGTCAGTGTCTTGTTGTCGGGCTCGATTTCATTGACCACCTACCCTTAGAGGTCATTCCGGATCTTGGCGTATGGCTTGTTTGGACTTCGCCACTTCCAAGGCCAAATCCTGACGAAAACGTTCGTTTTCAGCGATCATGTTCTCTAACCACTGTTCGTTTTGCTTTGCTTGTTCCATGAGCGCTTGCATTGTCTCATGTGCTGAAGTCGAGGGTGAGTCGAAGTTCAAGGCGCGTCTTGCAGCGATAGTCTTTGGTCGCAGCATGTTTGTTGGGGTGAGATCATCTCTCGGTATAGTTTCGTCAGTGATTATCGAAGGATCTTCCGTTGCGCCCGCCATGGATGTAGTTGAGTATTCCCACAGACGGTGTCAATTGTGGGGAAGGTGGTTTAGAAATATTCTTTGGCTCCAATGGGATGCTCAAGATCCTCAGCTGGTAGCCTGAAAAAGAATGAACACTCCAGTCGGGGGTGCCGGAATTAGCACTCTGACGGATAAGTCAGTATATACTCTCTAGATTGCGTGTGTCTTAAGTTAAGTGTACTAATTCTCACATACCTCTTCTTGTTTGTCGTTCTTCTATTTATATATGCTCCTGGTCTTCTAGGCAGAGCTCGCTCTTGATTTGTCATGTGCTTATGCACTCGGGCCCCCCCTCCAATTATGCCGTATTCCAACATTTACTTGGCTCCCTGCTCATCTTACTCAGCATCTGAAACGTCAGGGGCGGGGCCGAGTGCATACTATACACCGATTAAGAAAATATACACTGCCTATCTGCGTCTGCTTTTATTTGGCTACCACAATAATAATATTCTATCACTCACCATAGACTTATTTTAAGAAATAGATTAAAAGTTAATTTTTAAATTTTTTTTAAAAAATATAAAAAATAAAAAATAGTATAATAAAAAAAATTGAAAAAATTAAATTGCCAAAATATGCCTATAATCCAACTCTGTGTGGGCTGATGGACAACTTCAGTCAACTTATACGTCTCATTGGTATACTATTTGGTAAGGGCATTATTTTCATTCTAATTACGACCTTGCCCCTACAATTTTGCACTATTTTTCTTAAGGTTGCACACCATATGCAACCAACACAAAAGGTGTAAGTGTAAGGTATAAACATAAGTGTAAGGTATAAACACAAAAAGTGTAAGTGTAAGGTGTAAGTTGCACACTTAAGAAAAGTCCAATTGATAATAAGTAATTGCGTAGTTGATATATGTACTTGAATATTTTTTTTATTTTTTATTTTTTTGGGATTGTGATATGATTTTGAAATTTATTTATAAGATTTTGTATTAGATAACATAATGGACCAATTAAAAATTTAAGAGGAAAAATATAGAACAATCGCAAAAAATTAGATCAACAGAAAATAATTATAATTTACATTTCGTTTGTTTGGTAAAAAATATTTTTAGCATTTTCTAGTATTTGATATAATGAAAAATAAAATTCAACATAAAACATTTCTTTTATAGTCAATAGAAAACAAGTTTATTTAGGAAAAAAATGTTTTCTCCTTTTAAAAAGCAGAAAACGTTTCCTGACTCAAAATTTTATTAGTGCCACCATATTATCACCACTACCATCACCTCTACCACCATCACGGTCACAACCACTATTACCATCATCATTGCTACCTTCACCAGCCCACAGCCACCGCCACTACCATCTCTCTACCTCGTTACTACCACCATCACTACTGCCACTACCATCGCCACCACCATTATCATACCACTATTGCCACCACCATCCCTAATACCTCCACATCTACCCTACTACTGCCACTACCACCACTACTAATGCAATCATTATTACATTAATTTTAAAAACACAATCAAACATACGAAACAAACGAGGCGTTAATGAAAAAAACAAACAATAATTACATTAGGTATGAGAAGTTGCACAAAATTACAAATAAGTGAGAATCTTTTATAAAATTAAAAAGTGTAAATTACACCATTGGTTAGTCTAATTTGGGTATATTTTACTTTGATTTTAAGGGTTTTAATTTGAACAATTTGAACCATACATCTTCACTTCTGTTGCAATTTGATTCATTCATCACTTATCGTTAGAATTTTGAACCATAAAATACCATGTACAAAACTAGTGAAACGAAAGTGAAATTCAAAAGAAATCCATAATTTCTTTTGAATTTCACTTTCATTTTACCAATTTGGCATGTATTCTTTTTCTGCTTAAAATGTTAACGGTACATAAAGAAAGAATTAGGTTGTGTTTGGTTTGCCTATAGAATCATGGTTCCAAAGGCAAAATTTTCAAATCAATTTTCAAAATTCATAACCAGATATACAATTCAAAATTACTCAAAACTCAATTCGAAAATTAATTTCAAAACTCATAACCAAACACTCAAAAAAATTTCAAAACTCAAAACCAAACTCTTAAAAACTCTATTTTAAAAGAAAAAATTCAAAAAAATATTTTTGTGTTTTGTTTTTTAAAATTATTTTTAGAATCATGATTTGAGTGTGGAGTCGTATTTTGACTTATGAGTTTTGAAAAGAAAAAATTTGTTTGGTTATGAGTTTTGAAAAGAGTTTTGAGTTGTATTTTGAAATTATTTGGATTTATTTTTTTAAAATATTTTAAAAAATTCTTAATTTTATTTTTTTAGGTTAAATATTTTATATTTTAAATATTTATTTCCATGTGCATCATATTTCATACATTTAGGAGTGGGCACGGGTCGGTTGCGGCCACGGAACATCCAATCCGTCATCTGTCCGCCAAATTGGTGGATTGGAATCAATCCATATCCGCCTGCCAATCCGGCAAATGTGGATTGAGCGGATTGACAAATGGATGCGAATCGGTTTAGCGGTTTAAAATTTTATAAATTTTTAACATAATTTAACTTGTGCACTTCCTCAAAAATAAAAAATAAAAAAAATATTACAGTCAATGACTTAAAAAAGTATTGCAATTACTGTATGTGTCATCCAAAAAAAGAAAGTTTGAAACTTTAGAATATTACAATCACTATATGCATCATCCACAGATTACAATCATAACATGCCTCATCTACATAAAGTATTATAATATGTGATTCTTAAAATACAAAAACAATTCAAACCACCCAAACTATAAACATAGCAGTAGTAGAGATTATATGCCTCTGTATTGTTACATTTATGTTTGTTTTTGAAAACAAAAATCAATTAGCATATATCATCTTTTTTATTTATTATTTTTAGAGTTAAATTTAAAAATTCAAAAATATAGATAAATAATACATTTATTTTTTTTCAATTCAAAAAATATATTCAGGTTGAAAACTCTTTTTGAATGGAATATATTCAACAAAATATTTAAACTTCTTTTCAATTGAAAAAAATAGAATATCTAAACAAATTGAAAATACAAAGTCTTATAAATTACTAGGGGTACTTGTGGATTGGCGGTTCGATTGCAGTCAAAGAAACCTCAAATCCGCCATCTGTCCAAAACTAGGCAAATTGGAAAAAATCGATCTGTAACCATTCGTTCGTCATCACGCATCCGTCCAAAATGCGGCGGATCGGTATATCCGCTGCTCACCCCTACATACATTTATGTGTTGAATTTTTTTTAATATTAAAAAAATTATTTTTTATTTTAAATATATAATTTTTATTTTATAAATATATTTGTAAATATTTTAATTTTTTTTGTTATATATTGGTTATGATTTGAGTGTAGAGTTTTGAAAATAGTGTAAAGTTTCGAGTTATGTGTTTGGTAATGAGTTTTGAAAATAATTTTTGAATTGAGTTTTGAGTTATGCGTTTAGTTATGATTTGAGTATAGAGTCGTGTTTTGAGTTTAAAATATTAAAATTAAAAATTAAAATATTTACAAAATAAAATAAAATGTTTAAAATAATTTTTTTTAAAAATATTTAAATAAAAATTATATGTTTAAAATGAAAAAAAAATATTTTCTTAAATTTTTTTAATATTTAAAAATAAATAAATTCAAAAAATTTAAAATACAACTCAAAATTCAAAATTTAAAATACAACTCAAAACTCTTTTCAAACCTCATAATCACATAAATCTTCTCTTTTCAAAACTCGACTCACAATTCCTCACTCAAATCACAACTCGAAAAAGTGAATCACAATTTCAAAACTAAATGAAACGCAACTGTGGGGACCGAATAATTGTATACTAAGGAAAGCGAAATTAATTTGACCAGACCATAGACAATTTGGCTCTGTCCAAGGGCTCTTGAAGTAAAATATACAAGTTGGCCGCGTAAGGAGCCGAGTAGGTACCGGCGCACAACCGAAAGGCTGAATAAGCAATCATGCGCTGGATTAAGAGTGGGCCCGACCCTAGGGTCCAGAAGTTAATATAAATAGAGGAACATCAACCAAAGAAAGGTATGTGAGAATAGATAAAATAACTTGAGATAGAAGTAAACTTGAGTGCATACTAACTTGTCTGTCGGTGTGCTAATTTCGGCACCCCCAACCGAAGTGTTCATCATTTTTTCAGGTAGCAATCAGAGGATCAAGGACGTCTGACTGGATCCTAGAGTATTTCCAAACCAACTTCTTTACAATTGGCACCGTCTGTGGGAATACTCAAGCACATCCATGGCGGGCGTAACAGATGATCCTTTGGTAGTCACTGACGACATTACGCCAAGAGATGACATCACTCTAAGAAACATGCTTGGACCGGAGAATATCACCGCACGACAGGCCTTGAACTTCGACTCAGTAGCCCAGACCTCACCCTCAACATCGGTGCATGAGACAATGCAGACAATCATGGATCAAACAAAGCAAAATGCATAGCGTTTGAAAAACATGATGGCTGAGAATTAACGCTTATGTTAGGAGTTAGCCCTGGAGCTAGCTAAATCCCAAAAGGCCCCATGTCGCAACTGGGGTCGACCTTCAAGAAAGAAGGATGATCGACGACGTCGTCTTCAGGAACACGATAATGATAGTGATTTTGACTCACCATTCCCGGAACCCAGAAAAAAAGGACGAGTCAATGTATCCAGCTCGTCTGAAGGAAGTCCGTATGTACGGCAGAAACGAGGGAAAAGCAGTGATGATTCGGATGAAGAAGACAAACATAACCCATTTGTGCGACGAATTGCAAGGGCAGTGCTACCCAAGAAGTTTAAAGCGTCGTCGTTCACCCTATATGACGGAAAATCAGACCTTACTAACCATATTCGTCATTACAAGCAAGCGATAACACTGCATGCTGATGATGAAGTCCTCATGTGTCGAATGTTTTTGAGTAGTCTGGGACCACTGGCCGTCAGATGGTACTATAAACTGGAGTCGGCATCGATAAAGAGCTTTCATCAACTCCAAAAGTCCTTCAGCGCAAGATTCATCACCAATGAAATCCAACTGAAGCAAGCCGATTCTCTCTGGGCAATACAAATTAAACCAAAAGAAACCCTTCGTAAATATTCGGCACGCTATTGGGAATGCTTTAACCTGGTAGACGATGCCTGCAATGACTCCATGGCCGTTACCGCCTTCAAACTTGGATTACATCCTAATAGTCCTTTCCGTAGTTCATTGACCAGACGGCCCCCTAAAACAGTTTGGGCATTAATGAAGAAAGTTGAAGAATATTGTAAGGTAGAAGATGATGACCTGCGGGTCAACGCCAGGTAGAAAGTGGTTAAAACGGCTCCGCTTGGAATCATTCAGCCGATAATCATCGTACCATCAAAGAGCCTCAAATTGTGAAATCGGGCTAAATGAGGCAAAAGGCGTGATTAGAGTCGATCAAATGATTAGTGTACACAACGATCAAATGAACAGTACCAAGTGGATAGCAAGCGCACAAGACGCTCGGACAAAAAGTACACGGAGTTAGTAGAGCCGGTCAGCAAGATTTTGTTGAAAGTTCAACACCTTCCATTTTTCAAATGGCCGCCCAAAATGATGGGACCTCCCAATACAAGGAGAAGGGACAAGTGGTGCAAGTACCACAAGGACCATGGTCATGACACCGACAGTTGTTATGCACTAAAGGACCATTTGGAGGAACTGGTACAAGACGGACGGCTGGCGCAACACATCTGAAAGAATAATTCATTGAACATGGCAGCCCTATGGCCAGATTCACCTCCATCAGGTGTAATTCACATGATATACAGCTTGCTATTGTCAGCCAAGGTACAGACAATTCAGCTGTAACCTAGCCTACATAAGCCGATCACACCAGCAAAACGGCTCCATGAAACAGGGAGGATTAGTTTCGATGACACCGACTTGATTGTAATAGCTCTCCCCCATCCCGATCCCCTCGTCATCGAGCTATGCATGAACAGATTCACTGTTGAACGTGTCATCATTGATCAGGGAAGCACTTCGAAAATAATATATTACAAAACGTTTGTTAAACTTGACTTCGCTGATTCGAAGTTATCGCCGGCTAATTATCCACTATTCAACTTCAATGCTAACCCTGAGTATCCTTTGGGCAAGATCACACTACTAGTTCGGGCAGGCACCAGATCAATAGATGTAGAATTTCTTGTTGTCAAACTTCCATCGCCATACAATCTCATCATGGGAAGAACTTGGTTGCATACCATGCAAGTTGTGCTAAGCACCTGCCATCAGTTACTTCGTTTTCCGACTAAATATGGCATTGAACATATTCGGGGTTCTCAAAAATTGGCACAAGCATGCTACTTTCATACTGCTACAAAGAAACCAAAAAAACTGGAAGTGAATTCAACTGACGTACTGGATCGGAAGAGCCTCGAGGACATTGGAAAGACCCCCAGTGAAAAGGCAACTGAAGACCTGGATTGGACTGAAATAAATGGGAGTCTTGACAAGTTCTTCATGATCGGCACTTCTTTGAGCGAAGTTGACAAGTATGAGCTTGTATCTTTCCTACTCGGCAACCTCGATGTATTTGCGTAAACACCATATGAGATGCTAGGGGTGGACCCATTTGTGGCCCAACACTGCTTAAACGTTGATCCAAAATGTAAGCCGATCATTCAAAAAAGTCGGCGGTCAGCCACAGAGCACACTTCTACCGTTGTTGAAGAGGTTGACCGATTGCTTGGGGCCGGGGCAATTCGTAAAGTAACCTATCCTACATGGCTGTCCAATACCGTGGTTATAAAGAAGAAGAATGGATCTTGGCGTGTTTGTGTGGACTTCACGAATTTAAACAAAGCTTGTCCCCAAGACAATTTTTCCCTCCCCGGAATAGACCAACTTGTAGATGCAACGACACATCATCAACGCATGAGCTTCTTAGATGCCTACAGAGGCTATCATCAAATTGCCATGCATCAAGAGAATCAAGAAAAGACTACATTCCTCACCCCGAGAGGAACCTATTGCTATAAGGTCATGCCTTTCGGGCTGAAGAATGCGGGGACAACTTACCAGAGACTGGTTACTGCCATGTTCAAGGAATAACTCGGCCGCACCATAAAAGTATACATCGACGACATGGTGGTCAAATCTAAGGAAAAGCACGCCCACTTAGCTGACTTGGCAGATACATTCGGCATTCTTCGAAAGTGCAAAATGAAATTGAACGCTTCAAAGTGTGCATTCGGCATCGGATCTGGAAAATTCCTCAACTACATTGTGAACCACCGTGGAATAGAGGCCAATCCGAGGCAAATCACTGCAATTCTAGAAATTGGCTCTCCTCGGTCGGTCAAAGAGGTTCAGAAGCTGATGGGAATGGCCGCCGTGCTCAACAGGTTTATTAGCCATTCCACAGATCGCTACCAACAATTCTTTCACACACTTCGGCAAGGCAAAGCTTTCGAATGGACCCCCGAGTGCCAAGTTGCTTTGGACGGCTTGAAAACTTATCTCCGATCAGTACCACTCTTGGCAACCCCCTCGGCAAGCGATCCGCTCATTTTGTACCTAGCAGTATCTAACCGGGTTGTTAGCATCGTACTTTTAAAGGAAGAACTGGGAGAGCAGGGACCAGTTTACTATGTAAGCAAGGCAATGGCTGATGCCGAAACATGTTATCTACCACTGGAAAAGCTCATCCTTGCTCTCGTCATGGCTGCAAGAAAACTGATGCATTACTTTTAGGGGCATACCATAGCTGTACTAATGGACTATCTCCTCTAGTCGGCACTCCGTAGCACGAAAGCATCACGGCGCGTTTTGAAACGGGCTTTGGAACTCGGCCAGTATGATATCCAGTTTCTACGTAGAACTTCCATCAAGGGGCAAGTGTTTGTCGACTTTGTAATTGAATTCACGGGATGTGTTGCCGACTTCAAGGCCAATCAAATGCAACCTAAACCCAACTAGAGAATATACGTTGGAGACATTTGGCAGATCTATTATGACGAGTCATCCAACCAACGTGACAGTGGAGTAGGCGTAGTAATCATGACTCCAGAAGGGGCAATAATCGAGCAAGCGGTCAAATTGGGCTTTGATGCACCAAACAATGAGGCCGAATACGAGGCATTACTAATCGACTTTTGAAATGCACTTCACCTTGGTGCGTGGTGGTTGCTTGTTTTCTGTGACTCGAAATTAGTCATCAACCAGTTGAAAGGGGAGTATGTAGCCAAAAATGACTGCATGGCAGTCTACGTGAAAACGGCGAATCTTTTGCTCACGAAATTTGTGCACCACGGATTGACGCATGTGGATGCCCTTGCTTGCCTAGCCTCTGCCATCAACTCAGAAATTAAGCGGACAATCGAAGTAGGATTCGTTCCTGAGCCGAGCATTACCTCTTATGAACTAGTTCAGATTAGCATCATTGAACCAGGACCAAGTTGGATGGACCCCATCATTGCATTTCTTTCCTCAGAACAGCTCCCAATGGACAAGAAAGAAGCCCACAAACTGCCAAATAAAGCCCTGCGATACTACTTGGATCCTTATAGAAAACTCTACAAAAAATCCCTTTCTGGGCCGTACTTCGAATGTGTTCAACCAAATAAAGTTGAGGAGCCCTTAACTGAAATACATGAAGGCATCTATGGTGTCCATTCAGGGGGACGCTCATTGGCCCACCGAGCTATAACACAAGGGTATTATTGGCCGACCATGCGAACAAATGCCGAGAATTATGTCAGGAAATGCGAACAATACTAGAAGTTTTCCCCTTTAACTCATTTGCCTACCGAGAAATTAAACTCTATCATTAGTCCTTGGTTGTTCGCTCAATGGGGACTCAATATCGTCAGACCACTACCACGAGCTCCAGGCAACTTGTGATTCCTGGTTGTCGCAACAGATTATTTTACAAAATGGGTTAAAGTAGAGGCCTTAACACATATTTGCGATGTCGATGTTAAGCGTTTTGTATGGAAAAGCATCATAACATGATTCGGCATACCACGAGCACTTGTTTCGGACAATGGCACCCAATTTGATTGTGGCGTTTACCAAGAACTATGCAACATGTATGGTATCCGGCCTTACTTTTCATCGTCGACATATCCACAAAGCAATGGTCAGGCGGAGGCCTCCAATAGAGTCATCCTGGACGGCAACAAGAAAATGTTAGAAAAAGCTAATGGCAGATAGGTTGAAGAATTGCCCAGTGCGTTGTGGGCTCATCATACTACTCTAAGGCAATCCAATGGGGAAACGCTGTTCGTTTTGTGCTTTGGAACCCAGGCAATTATCCCCCTGGAGATCAGCCTACCCACGTTGAAATCTAAGGTTTTTGACATGGGCCGTAATGACGTGATGTTGGCCTTGGACTTGACTCTAATTGAAGAACACCGAGATCGTGCCCTTGCTTGCATAGCGCAGTATCAGCAACAACTCGCTAAATCATATAATCAGCGCATACAGTTGCATCGTTATATGCTAGAGAATTAGTCCTCAAGAAGGTGCTCCCTGCTACTAAGAATCCGACTGACAGAAAATTAGGCCCCAACTAAGACGACCCTTATCAGGTTGATTCAATCGCCGGAACTGGGGCATATTAGCTCAAAGACATAGAAAGGATAAGTTTGCCACACCCCTGGAATTCCACACATTTGCGCAAATTTTATCATCAAGCCAACTTATACGGCATGTTAGATTGTTTTGAATTTTCGCTAAAATGTTGTGTACATCTTTCAATTCCCCAATATAATGCCTTTTCTTACCTCAGTCTCGTTAATAATGGTTTAGTAACAAATAAAAGACTCCAAATTCGGAGCCCCATCCATGGATGCCACGTTTGGGCCAAATAAACCACCGAATTCAAAGCGTCGTTCGTGGATATCACAATTGGCCAACACAAAAAACTTCGAATTCGGAGCCCTATCTGTGGATGCCACATTTGGGCTAGATAAGCCTCCAAATCTAGAGCGCCCTTCGTGGATGCCATGTTTGGGCCGAATAAGCTTCCGAAGTCGGAGCGCCCTTCGTGGATTTCACGATTGGCCAACATAAAAAGACTCCGAATTCGGAGCACCCTTCGTGGATATCACGATTGGCCAACACAAAAAGACTCTGAATTCGGAGCCCCATCCGTAGATGCCACGTTTGGGCCAGATAAGCCTTTGAATTCGAAGCGCCCTTCATGTATGCCACGTTTGGGCTGAATAAGCCTCCGAATTCGAAGCGCCGTTCATGGATTTCACGATTGGCTAACATAAAAAGACTCCAAGTTCGGAATGCCCTTCGTGGATGCCACGTTTGGGCCTAATAAGCGTCCAAATTCAGAGCGCTTGTAGACACCCCATTTTTGACCGTCCTCAAGACTTGGACGTCATCGCTCGAACACTCGGTGATTATCCATGTTTGTGTTTGTTTGGAGTTCCCGGAGTTCTCGGCTCGCGCGCCTTGCCTCAAGACCTCCGAACTTGACTGTTTTGTGTTTGGTTTTACACCAAACACTTGTGTTTTTCCCTAGAGGGGCAGGGAATGCCTTCTGAGGCATCCCCACATACCACCGGCTGTGGCTAGAGGCCACCGGCTGGCTGGTGTTTCCACCGGCACTATATTGTGCCGGTCGGCACTATTTTTGGCAAAATTACCATTTTGCCTGCCTCACGACCACTTGCTTTATGTGATATTTTTAGACAGCTGTTTGGCTCTTGTTTCCCCTCCATACACGTGTATGGAGGGATGAGCCCTTAGTTGCTTAGCTTGTAAGTCTTACAAGTTCTATAAGAGGAAGGCTCTTCTTCTTGGCAAAAGGTTGAAGTTCTTGAGAGACTTAGCCATTAGAGAGAGAGACCAAGCTCTGGTTTTAGGTTAGAATTGTTGTATCTATCCTATCTCTCTCATTCCTTGCTTATTTAGTACACTAGGTGCTTTAGTTCATACTTTTGCACACAAGCACCTAGTGTTTCACCTTCCTTTGATTCTTGAGGGTCCAGAGGTTTGTTTTGAAGCTTTGGAGCTGGTTTGGTACTCAAGGAAGCCAACACATCATCTTTGTTGAAGAGGCTTCAAGGGTAAGACACTATACCCTCTTTTTACCCCATTCTTGCAATCTATTTTTGCTTGCTTTAAAATAGTTTTTGAGCTTAGTGTTTGGCACAAAAAAGTTCTGATTTTTAACCCTCTTTGTTGTATATTAGGAGTGTTTAGTGGTTTGGGTAGGTTTGACCACCCTTAGGCCTTGAAAAGGTCACTTTTTGTGCTATTTTGTGAGAGATCCGAGATTTTGGTGATAGGATCTCTTCACCACTGAAATCTTGAGGGATTTCAGTGGTGAAGAGCATGCCTTGAAGTCTCAAGAAGGGGAGGGTCACCCCCTCTCCTTGGTGTCCTTGAAAAGGGCAAGTTTGGCTTCCTTATGGAGCTTCATGCTTGAGTGTGTGTTGAGCATGTTTGACTTATTTTTCATGCTTATATTGTCATATTATAACATGATTTTAAGTTGGTTTAGGTCCCTTATGCATGCTTAGCATAGTTGCCTTGTAATGCCTCTTATTGCCTTAACATGTCTAGGAAGTGTGCCTCTATTTCTAGCATGTTTTAGGCCTAGATCCAGGAAGCTTGTATGCTCATTTTGCCATGATCTAGCTCTGTCCATAGCCATTTGGGTCGATCTCATCATGCATTACATGGCTCCTTTGTATTTGGCTTGTTGGCCTCGAGAGCATGTGAGTGTAGCATGACTTGCTTGCTTCATTTTTGATGGTTTGGAACCACCTAGCATGCTATTTCAGTCCCCTAGAGGTGCTTGTATGTTTACATTGCATGTTTCTTTGTGACTTCTTGAGCTTGTGTTGCATGCTCCATGTTTAGGCCTTATCGCATGCCTTTGGATTCAAGCTTCTTAGATGCCATCTAAGTGGTCCTTTGGGCCTATTTTGACATGCTAAAAATCTGTTTTGAGTTGTTAAGTGCATGCCATAATTGCCTTGCATAGGTGTGGTTCAATGCCCCATTGGCTTGCATTAAGCCTAAGACCATTTGCATGCTTTGTTTGGCATGCTTCATTGCATGATTTAGCATCATGTTTTTGCATGAATTTCAGAGCCTTTAATGCATGTTAGTTGTCCATGTTTGGCTTCTTTAAGTGTGCTTGAATGTTTCTTGTTTATGCCTTGGGTTTGGTACCTTAACATGTACATGTACGTGTGTGTGTTTAGTCCCCAATTGTAGGCATTTTGGCTACTGATTTTAGGCCCTTTTGAGTTGCCTAATTCATGTCTAAGTCTATCATTTCATTGGTTTGCATGCTTGCCTTATATGCTTGTTTGTATGCTTGCATAAATGCATTGCATAGTCCATGTTGCATGCCTAGTTAACATGCTTAGGGCTTCATCACATTGACATGCAGGCCAAGTCTCTTGAAGTGAGTTTGATAGAGGTTTGGCACCCTTTTGTGCCTATGTGATTCGCATGCATTTGAAATTAAATTTGCACTCTTGGTTCTTAGGGCCATCATGCATGGAAATGCGTGATTGGTGGTCCGAGAACCAAGGCACACCTTCCTTTGAGTCACCAACATGATAAGGGGTGTGTTTGGTGCATACATGCTTTGAATTACATTGCCATGCAAGTTGTCGCCTTCTGCTGCTGTGAGTTGCAGGTTTTACAGGAATTTTGTGTCGACCGGCACTGTTTAGTGCCGACCGGCAATAAGTTGGCAGCCGATAGCTTCATTCAGTGCCGGTGGACCTATCCTTTAGCCGGTGGTGTTCCACCCCAGCCGGTGATACTCCCCAAAGACCACGAGAGGCACTCACAGACTTTGGCAACTTGAGAGGAGGGTAGCAGGGAAAACAGAGGCACACTTGCATGACAGTGCGATTCCGAGCGAGTCCCGAGCGCGTGTTGCATTTGGCTCTCCCCCCGAGACGGTTTACTGCTTTTCTTAGTTTAATTAATTTGATTAATTAAATTAGGCAATTTGTAATATTTTAATTAGCTTGCGTAGTTAATTAATTTGTATATTCTTTCGGTCCCTCCGAGTGAGGGCGCAATTGTAATAAGTGTGGGTGAGTGTGTGTATGTCTTCCAACCCCCACTTCTTTCTTCTCTTTTATTTACCTGCTTACGATGGTAGATTAGGGCACGTTTATTTTAGCATACCTTATGCAATGCATGCGTGCATCCATGCATTTGTTTACACGCATCGGGCTCGGCACATCATACAAACTGCATTGTATTTCAATTCCAAATTGAATACGTGTTATTTGTAGCATTCCACATGCCATGTCTAGGATAGCCGAGCCTGTCTAGATTGCATCTTCGCCTGTGTTGCATTAGCCATTTAACATGAACTAGGTCATGCATATTTGCTAACTAGTTTCTTGTTTTGGCACGGAGTACGATGTAAGTATTTATGCTTTAGCATATCACATGTGTGTGAGTGTTGCCATGACAGTATGCTTACCATGCGGCTAAGTGCTTATGTGAGATAAACTGTTTGAATGCCTGTGGGTGGAGGTTGGATTACTTGAGTTGGGAATACTCATTGAAATCCGTGTTTTAGCCTACTCGCGAGTAGCAATTTCAAACTGTTTTCCAACCAAGACGGATATGCAATGCTTATTTCCAAATTAGGCGATCTAGTCTATACTTGTTTGCTGTGCGCACAACATAGTAATTCTAGGCTAATAACCGGAATAAGAACGCATAAAGTTTTCAAAATTGGATATCACGGTTAGTAGAGGCAGGTCTTGACGGGCGAAAGGGGTGCTTATAATGACCTTCCCGATCGTACCCAAGCTCCCGAGCCAAGACCACTTTGGTGATAGCGGACACGGGGCCTTCGGCATCGAGTCAGGGTTTCCTAAATTTTCCTTTTTAAAAATATTTAGGTGGCGACTCATGTCCGCAAAGCGATCCATGTTTGGCACTACTTTTCAAAAATCTGTTTTCTCAAAGCGATTTGCGGATTTGGACTCTTTGGTTCAGATTTAGAACCGACACAAATCGAGTCGAATCAGTAAACCCAATATGAGCGAACGGGACCTAACCCTCCCGGCGACTCTGCTGGGGACTTTAGAGAGCTTGACTCGAACTTGTGATATCCTGTTTTGATTTCGTTTATGTGTTTCTTTGCATTGCATGTGCATTGGTGCGCCTAGGACATCGTGTTGGCCATCTGCTATTCCTGAACGGTTTGCTGGAGGCTTGTCTTGTCAAGGCATGACCATAAGGCTGACCGGTTGCGGGCTCTGCCGATATAGAACACAAACCCGGTTTCTGGGGGCACCCTTTTTTGACCATTCGACCTAGTGCATATCGAAATCCATAGCGACCATTCCCAAACTAGGACAGGCTGCTTACCCGATATTAGGTTGTTTGAAACCGCTGTGTGCGTAGTGAAACCCTAGCTCCTGATAAAATAGGACAGGGAAACCCTACCCCAACATAGGGGTGCATTGGCTCTCTTTTTACCTGCTATGTGCTTTTAGAGTGTATCTCTACAGGGAACAAACATATCAGTTTGCAAGATTTGGGTATCTGGCCCGAGGGCACCGATATCAGTGTTGTTGAGAATTAGCTGTGTCTGCGGGTATCAGCTCAGTTTTAGTAGTGACTCCGCGGAATAGTGTTCAGTAGTAGAGCGCAGTTGTCCGGCTACACCCGTATTTGATCTGCTTAGGGCTAAAATGCTGCTTGTCTTCCGTTTCAGTTCAGGGACTCGGAGGTTTGATCAGCTAGTGTCTTCTCCTTGCTGAGGCAGGACTGAACATGACGCAGAACTCAGAAGAGATTGTGGTCATGACGGCCGCGTTGAGTCAGGAAGTCACCCCACAGGATGAAACTGTCGACATACCGCACCCGCCTAGGTCGCCTGCCGCACATCCAATTTGGGCTCCTCAACTGTACCAGGCTCGTGAGCCTACTACTTTCGAACTAATGGGGATGATAGGTGATCTCCAAAGGTCTGTGACAGATCTCGCCTATGGAATGTCAGGTTCACCACCAGCTGCACCTATCTGGGAACTTCGTACCCAAGAGCCCCCATTGTTGGGTCGAATTGTCATCGAACTTCGATAGCAGGAGATGGCCTCCAACTATGGCAACGATGCATTAAACCAAGCTCTCGATCAGGCTGAGGCCAGAGACAGAGGCAAGATGAAGGCCGAGGCCGACCCTATTGAACAACTGCTGTGGGCAGTAGAGGCTTTGAAAGCCGGAGGAATGAACAAACAACAGATATCCGCAGTTATGTCAAAAGCTGTGGAGGACGTTTTCCCCACTCCGCCTGAGGGCAATTCCAGTCAATCAGAGAATCGGGATAGGCCCCGTCATGCCAAAACAGTTCTTCCCCCTTCCAGCCTTACATCCGGAAGGGATCAAAAATCCAAGGCCGCACCCGCCGATCCGTTTGCTAGTGTATCTAGCAAGAGTGCTCCAAAGTACCAGCCCCGAGGGCGCAGGGTCTTTCATGCTCTCTATATGCCATTGTCCAAGGCATTGCAGATCCTTGCCGAAAGGGGACACCTTAAGCCCCTGGAGCCGCGGCCGCTCCCGAAGAATCTCCCTGATACCCATGATGCTTCCCTGTACTGTGCGTACCATCAACAGACTGGCCATGCCACTGATAATTGTTTCCGTCTTCGGCACGAGGTGCAAGATTTGATTGATAACGAAGTTATCCTCCCTCCCACCTCAGCAAAGTCCGTCACCACTCAGTTGTTGGATTTTGAAGATCTGAGATCTCATGAGTATATAAGCAGAAGGTGAACCGCCTGCGGGCAGTGTTTGGTACATTTTTGGATGTGGCGTTTGGCACGCATTTTGGGCATCCGTGAATCTTGGTCTTGCACATTCTGACTTGGGTGTCGAGTCAGTCTTTTGTTTTGTTTTGAGTCTGTCTCATTGTCTTAAGTCAGTCATTTTGCTTAAAGGTCTGCATCTAATTGTAATGAGTCAGTCCCTCTTTTGTATAGAATACTAGGTGACTTCGGGGTTGTTGCCTCAAGCACCGTTTTGTTTTGTAAATTACTTCTTTTTGCTTTCTTTTTTGGGTCCGCCTCCGCTGTGGAGCCAATTTACACCGGAAACACAGATAAACATAGTGGCTACCATGTTTCCATGTTTATTGATTGTATTGGGCTAGTTGTGCCAGAGAATTCGAATGGGGTGACAACACATTCCGCCTGCTCTTTTGTGCCTTAAAAATTATTGCTTTGACTTAAGTTTTTCGAAACCTTTTAAGCACTGCGGTGAAAACGAAGAGGAAGAAATTCCTCGGGTTTTACAAAGTTTTGATCATTTTGAAAGAAAGAGAGGCGTGCTAAACTTTTAATGAATGAAATCATCCTTGTCAGCGTGAGTACTGAGAGGGACCCTAGCTCGATCCAGATGTTCCGACTATCTTCAATCTGACGATTTGTCGCTTTCTTAAAAACTTTCAAAAACAAAATGTTTTGTGCGGTCTTGCAAAGACACGTGGAATCGCTCTTGAGATTGCGCGACTTAGGATCGCTCTCGACCTCAAGACTTGACCCTCCTTTCCAAACCATGGACGGCATCGAATGTTCGATGGTTAGCTATCAATCTGGCTTGTGAGGCGGACTCAAGCGACCCTCGATCGAGAGGCAATGTCGAACAGCAAGGGATGGATTCTCTGCAAAAGTACATAGTCATTCTCCTAAAAGGGAGGGAGGCTTCAATTTCAAAACCATTTGGCATGGATTTGTTATACTTTTACCCTTTGAGAGGCTCATTTGGGCGAAAACCCGGAAGGCGGTCGAGCAAAAGTTAGAGCAAAGGAAAAGAAGAAGAAAAATCTGAAAATAAAAAAAAAGAGAAAAAATATATAGCAAAAGAAATAAAAATATATACAAAAGAAAAAAAAAAGAAGGAAAAGGAGAATATAGCTCATAAGGTCGAAAACCCACATTGGGCACCTTGGCAAAAGTTAGAGCCTAAAGTGAAGGTTAAAATACCCGAGTGTACCTTAACCGAACTACGTGAGGCTTGATTCCCATGTTTGGGATCGAGGCAACTTCATCGAAGTCCAATTTAACGCTTTCATAGCGTCTCAGTTCATGTAATGGTTTTGATCACCTGTGCCTCCTTCCGAATCTGATTTCTCGGATGCAGCAACCTGGAACTACGTGATTAACTTCCTTTTGAAGTCCAAACCACCGACACCTTCCAGGTGATTGTGTACATATATTGATTCAAACCGTCTTCGCCTCCTCCGCTCGAGGTCCGATCGTCGTCAACAAAAAGCGGTCTACAACGTGCCGCGGCATCATCCAAACAAGGGGCAACTTTCCGTTGCCTCACATTGCCATAAAGATTGCCCTGAGTTGTCACCCAAACTAGGGGCAACTTTCCGTTGCCATGCGTCGTAGCCGCTTCAAACTAGGGGCAACTTTCCGTTGCCATCGTCCCTTCAAGAAGGGAATTTTCCCAAATTGCCCCCAATCGAGGGTAGGTTACGTGCTTGTTGAGCATTGACCGTTTGCAAAAATAGTTTTTGAAAATTTTACTAAGGTTGACTAATTCTCTCGAAAACAATTCCATTTTCCAAAATTGGACCATGTTTGGACCCAAAAGGAAAACTTTCGATTAACTTGACTGACTTGCATGATTTTCAAATCAAAATTGAACAAGCATGTTAATTCGACGTTCATCTGGATCAAAAGCTGTTTTAAAAAGAAAAAACAATAAAGCGGTCGGAGTAATGAACTAGGGGCACAGTTGAGCAGTGTTACATCTCCTCCTTTATCATCAACGCACTTTCGCGGAAAGGCACTCTATCTACGGAAGAAATAGCCGCGAGCTAGTCGTATCGGGGTGAACCCGCCGCTTCCTATTCACCTATCAATCACCCAGGGGAGGGATAAAAATGAGAGATTAAAGAATAGAGAGGAGTAAGTTGAGAGAAAAGTGAGAAAAGGGTTTTTGAGAGAAAAACCGAGCCTGAGGGCCGAGCGATGTGAGTATCACAAATCAGAAAGGGTGGGAATAATACCCGGAGGATTTGGCTCCTCGAGATTTAAGGTCTTTTTTGTAAACATGTCTGTGTGTCGTGTCTTTTGATTTGTCAACCTTGATTTTCGCTTTGAGTCTTTTCCAAGTGTGTCTCGTTGTGTTAAGTCGTGTGCCTTTTGTTTCTTTGTTTGAGTTTGTCTCGTCGTGTTCTATGGTAGGTTCGATACCCCGGCTGAAAAACTCATCCTCTTCCAAAAAGTAATCGCTTATGCTCAGAATGCTGTGCCATTCTCTACATCCGTGCAAAGCAAGAGAAGAAAAGAGGAAAATATGGGACATCCGAGTATGTTTCAACTGCAACCGTGTCGGCTTTGTGATCCGTCTCGGCAAATTGGGGTCATTTGTTCAGGACTTGCTGTGTGCAGAATGAACCAAGTGCTGTGTTATGGGCTATACGCAGATCAATTCCCAGCAAATTAATCCCCAACAGAGTATGGGCTGTGTATCCAGTTGTCAGCAGTGGTTCGCATGTGTTGTGTCGCTGTTTAGTCGGTTGGTTATCTGATTATTACGGTGAAAGTGTTCAATTGTCAGACAACAAATCCATTCCATTTACATTCAAGGTGTAACATGACTCAAAGCAGTGCAAAGTATGAAAAATGCAGATATGTGCAGGTATAACATTCTTTTCAGACAAAAGTTTGTTTCATCCCATATAATCTTTTCAAAGTACAAAGTTTGAGAAAAGCAAAAATCTGCTTGCGGCAGTACATAGTACCCTATCTACCAAAAAAGAGAAAAGTACAAGAAAAAGAAAATGAAAGAAAAACAGCAGTCCAGATCATCATCAATGGCCTCGCGCCGGGGGGTCCATCCTCGCCCTCTTCTGGGCGAAAGCAGGAGCATCGTCGAGCGATGTCAGGCCGGAGAACGAGCCCGAGCTGCCTCCGGCCTCCTCCTCAGAGGCCTCCGCCTCCGACTCGTCATCCCCTGCAACTAGAGCCTGTGAACTGCTCCCCACATGGCCACGCCCCCCTCTGGTGCGGGGGAATATCCTGCCATCCCGCGTGGAAATGGGAGGTCCAGATGGAGCGCCGCCACTCATGGGAGGAATCGAGAAGAGAGGCTGAAAAGTACAAAAGGCAAATGCATCAGTATACATGAGCAGTTTATCAGTGCAGAATACAGTGTATGAGTACAGTGTGTGAATGCCGTGAGCAGTTTATCAGTCACGAGAATCTGATGTTTGAGTCTGATGTGTGAATGCCATGAGCAGCTTTATCGGTCGAATGCAGTGTATGAGTCTGATGTGAATGCCGTGAAGCTTTATCGGTCACGTAATCACGATGTATAAGCTGATGTGAGTCTGCGTGAACAGCTTATCAGATGTTGCGTCGTGCATCAGATTATGCGAAGCAGTGTGTATATGGTTTGGAACTATATCAGAGAAAACATACCGGGAGGCCGTAGAAGGCTAAGAACTCAAAGGTCCGCTGCAGCATCCCCGCCATGGAGGCATTCAGCTCCACTGACTGCCGGGTGTACTCGGAAGAAGCCTGCAAAATATCGGATGCATCAATATTCTGTGGAATATCGAATGAACTGAACTGAAATGACAATGCAAGATGCAGAAGTAAAGAGGTACATACCGGAGGCAAGTCAGGAATACCAGCCAACTCATGACCAGCCGGGGGAGGAGCAAAAGGGATCTGGTAGGTCTCCCCACTCTGCCCCCTGTATGTCAGCATGGTAGGCAGAGCGGGCCAGCCCGTCCCTCGTCCCCTCTGCACCCCCCTCCTACCACGAGCTCGGGCCCTCTGTGACGACCCCGCTCCTGCCCCCCCCTCTGCCCTAGCCGCCGGCGCCGCAGGTCTCTCTGGCTCAACTCGGCGACCACCACTCAGCGGCCGCATGATGAAGGTCCGGACGTACTCTGAGTAGTCGCCCTCGCCTCTGAAACCGTCCTCCCGGCCGATGGTGTAGTCCGCCATCCGCTCGGTGGAAACGCTCGGTGTCCCTCATATGCTCGGGGAGGTGCTCGGGACTATCTGCTCGAGTAATCCCGAGGTGCAGCCTTAAGCGCTCACCAGTACCAAGCCCGACAGACCGGGCCCTCCAAAAAATCCGTAACGCGAGGTCTCGTCGCGGCAAACCGATCTCGAACTATCGCCCGTGAGAGGAGCCCATGGCTGCGGTGATTCAAATTGAAATACGATTTATTACCTCTGGTATTGCAAATATCAAAGGAGAAGTGAAGCTTAAACGAATAAGTAAAACATACCTCGGCGGAGGTGATGGTGTCAAATGGCGGAAGAAGTGAAAGTCTCCGTGACCTCGGGTGCACCTCCCGTCGTAGCAGCGTGAGAAGGGAACGACCAGCGGAGTCTCTGTCTCCGGCACTGGCTCTAGCCTGGGAAAGTAGGCATAGACCCACAACTGCAAGACAGATGTCAGGACATTTATCAAAAAAGCAGAATATAGAGTAAAGCAGCAATGGCAGGGCCGTATGTTGTGCAGTGTATCGAAGCGAGTGTCTGGTGTGAGCGATTAATGCGGTCGATAAAGCGAGTGTATGTGTGCGTGTGTACGATATCTGATAAGTGTAAAGCGGACTATGGTGTGTGTGCGGTGCGAGTCTGAAAGTCTGAAGCGAAATGTAAAGTAAAAAAGAAGACGTACCTCCCAAGCTCGCCAGTAGCCTCCGAACAGCGCATTGCCACGAAACCGAGCTCATGTAGCCGTAAAGTGGCGAGCCGCGCCACGATCATAGCGCCAAGATGTCGGACGTCCACCGGTGCTTGAGTAAGCGAGAGGCACGGTGTTCGCCCGGTCGGCGAATAGTGTGGTCCCCAACAAGAACATCAAGAAGCCGCGTGCATACTGCTCTGCGGCCGCGACATGATCATCGGGCTGCGTCAGCGAGAATTTGCACCAGCGCACCTCGAACCAAGAATAGCGGACGAAGCCTGGACGTGCAAGAGGCGGAACCGCACCAAGTAAGTGGATCTGAGCGGCGGTCCACTCATCCATGTCAGTGTCGAAGGGGATCGGATCACCCCCTACCCCGATGCCGGTGAGCACCGAGAAGTCGTAGGGAGTCATCGTCATGTCCCCCGCTGCCGATAGATGAAATGAATCGGTGGTATCCCACCACCTCTCCGCCAGCGCTTAAAAGAGCTGCGAGGCGATAAGTTGTCGATCCTGCAGAAGGCAAGCCCGCCTCATCTACGATGTGTCGAACCGCCTTGGGAAGCTCCAAGTACCAATCTCGAGCCAAAACATTCCCATACCCGCGGATGGTATGGGAATCTCCCTGTTTAGAAACAAATGGTTGCAAAGCAATATGAAATGCACAGTTCTGAGGAAACATGTTAAAGACAATACAAATCTAGCATGCGTGCACGTTTTTCAGATTCAAACAGGCAAGATGCCGGTGTGCTTATGATAAACTACAATATCACGATGCACCGGTCGTTTTGAGTAAATGCAATGCAAATATGGCGCACGTGTGTACATTTTTCAGATCCAAGCAGACATCAAGTTTCAGTGTACTACGGTGGACTACGACCTGTGATGTGTCAGTGGGTTTGTGAGGAACGGCGTACAGATATGAATGGTGCGTGTGCACATTTTTAATTCAAGCAGATAACGGGTCATAGTGTGCCTACAGTGAACTACAGCATGTAATACGTCAGCGTGTTCGAGTGGTTCAATTCAGTATAAATCTAGCGCGTGTGCAGGTTTTCAGATTCAAATAAATACCGGGTATCGGTGAATTTGCAGTGCAATGTGTGCCGTGTGTTTGAGTGCTTGAGGCTAGTGCAGTGCGTGTGCATGTGTGTCGGTCCTAAGCAGATATCAGTTGTGAAGTTGTCTATAATCGACTTCTGATGCGATTACATCGAACTAAGCGATTAATGGGTTCGATTAGCTCTGGCGATTGACGAAATCCTACATTGCAGAAAATAAAAGACGAGAGTGTTACCTCGGCGGCGCCAAAAGACAAGTGGGAGGTCGGCTCGCGCAGCAGAAGCTCCGAGTCCAAAGCCCTGTCAAAGACGCGGAAGTGGCGGAGTCCGTCGGGCGGTAGCATGTGGATGGCCGGCTGGTAAGTCGCCGGGTCGAATGGGCGCTCGCTCAGTGGCAGGAGCTCGACCCCGGGATCCATCTCGTGGTCCGGGGGAGTCCCGACATGTGGAACATCATCGGCCATAGCGATGGAGATGAGAAAATTGCCGAAAAAGGAAAAACGGGCCGGAATGCGAAAAGTCAACCGGCAAAGTCAACCCCGAGAGGGTCGGAAATGGCCGGAAGAGTCGAAATGTGAAAATACACGAAGCGAACAAAATCAAGGAACAAGTCGAAAAAGAGGAACTAGCAAAAAGTGCACCGAAACGAAGATTTGTTCGGTTGAAAATGTCCGAAAGGCGAAGAATATCGCGAATCCGACGAGAAAATGGGTGTAAAATGCGAAGAAATTGATGAGAAATCAAGGAAACAAACTCTAGAGAGAGAGTATGGATTTTCGGCGGTTTAGAAGTGTGGAAAATAGGGTTTAAAACCCTATTTTATAAAGCCCGGAGTGAAATGGCGATTCGCCCCGATCGAGCATTTTCACGGTCGGCACTATTTTAATGTCGGTCGGCACTTTTTGTGCCGATGGATGAGTTCAGCACGTGGCGGTGACCACCCCACCCAGCCGGTGGTGTTCCCAAGAATGTTTTTAGGCAATATAAGGGGTTTTTGGGTCTTCATAGCTCAAGAAAGTGCAAGAAGGTGCATCCCCGATGCTCAACCGGCCTCTGTTTCGACTTCAGACTGTGTCTACTGAGAGTGGCACTCGAATTCAAGCGAAGATTGTATCCTTTTGTATCCTTTTGTCATTTACAGAGATTCAAAAGTTGCCCCGTGTGCGTCACGTGCATCCATCACATTGTCCGGCGTATCGTATCGCGCCATCTTGCACGTCCCTTGCGACTTGCACCATTTTGCATTGTGGTGTGGCATGCGTGTCATACTCTCTCATCTTGCATCTCATTTTGATTCGCGTGAGGTGTACTACCTTACGTGTTTCATTTCGCATTTCATTGCGTCTCGAGGTACGTGTGCCTCGTTTTGCATTTCATCTTCCATCCAATGAGGTATACGTGTCTCATTTTTCATTTCATTGCATCTCGAGGTATGTGTGCCTCGTTTTGCATTTCATTTTGCATTTCATTGCATCTCGAGGTATGTGTGCCTCGTTTTGCATTTCATTTTGCATTTCATTGCATCTCGAGGTACGTGTGCCTCGTTTTGCATTTCATTTTCCAGTCAATGAGGTATGCTTGCCTCACTTCGCATTTCATTGCATTTCGAGGCACGTGTGCCTCGTTTTGCACTTCATTTTCCATCAAATGAGGTATGCGTGCCTCATGAGCATTTCATTTTACAAAGAAGGTCCGGCGGGACCAAAAACACCGAAGGTCGGCGGACCAAAAACGCAAGGTCGGCGGGACCAAACACGCTGTGTCCGGGCGAGACCTTAAACCCGCTTTATTACAAGCACCATCGTGCATTTATGCTTTGTATCGTTGCCCCGACCGGTCTGGCGAGACCTTAAACACGTACGGTCTGGGAGACCTTAAATACTTCGAAAGTGCAAAACCTTTGGCGCATACATTGTCAGGTATCATCATTTCAACAGCCATGCATTGCCGCGCGTTTTGAAACCACGCCCCGGGGTCCAGGAGACCTTAAATCTTCGGGAGGTGTGAGACCTTTGGTGTGTTAAGTTGCCTCTCATTGCATTTGGCATGCATTTCATCGCGCCGTTTAGCGCACCCTCATTGCACTCCGTTTTCCATCTTTTGAGACACGCACGTCTCATTCGCCCCATTTGCATCCGTGTGTGTGTCTCGTTTGCATCGCATGCGCTTAAAAGTGTTGTGTAAACAGTTGCCCCCCTGGTCTGGCGAGACCTTAAACACGTACGGTCTAGGAGACCTTAAATTCCGCACGGTCTAGGAGCCCTTAAACCCTCACTACATTTGCATCCCGGTCTAGGAGACCTTAAATCCTCTGAAGATGCAATTCCTTCGGTGTTTGTCGTGCCCGAACGACTTTCGTGGTCCAGTAAAGCCACATGCGTGTTCTTGTGAGTTCCTAGGAGACCAATGGGGACGGTGAAAACTAGAGTTTGAGCGGCTTATGCCTAGAACGCATAAAGGTTGAATTTCGAGACTAAAGTCTGGTTTAAATACCCAGGGGGTGTACCCTCGGCTTGAAATCTGTATGGAAGCCCCATAGGTTGAGGCGGCGTGTTTACGCCTCAATTCTGGATACTGAACCAACCTAGTGTACCGCCCCGTTGGGAGAATAGGGAAAATTGTAATCACAGCCATTACATCATACCGCATATCATGCATCATTAATATCGCATATGTCATGCATTTCAAAAAATACAAAAATACAAAAAACACATGCATATCATGCATCATTAATATCGCATATGTCATGCATTTCAAAAAATACAAAAATACAAAAAACACATGCATGTCATGCATCATTAATACTGTATATGTCATGCATTCCAAAAATTTTCAAAAATTCAAAAAACAAGACATGCATTTCATGCATCATTTGTAAATATTGCATATGTCATGCATTTTCAAAAATCCAAAACCGAAAACAAAAAAAAAACATGCATATGTCATGCATTCCATTATAGTATAGTGCATATGTCATGCATTTCCTGTAAATATCCATCCCTATTGCATTGTAGCTTGCATGCATCCACTGCATCATCTTCCATCTATGGCTTGCGCCTTTCCTTGTTGAGCTTGGTCTGGTATGTGCCTATACTTCTCATGTTAAAACATAGTTCTGCTTGTGTATCGCGCCTACTCCACGTTGGTATGTTGGATTGAGGTTGCGGCACCTTTTCTGTGCTAGACATGGCTTGTATGTGTGCATGCCTTTCCTAGGCGAGATACGGTTTGGCCTGCGCGCCATATCCGTTTCTATTGCATTGTAGTGTAATTGTTGCGTCCGGCATTAGGATCATTATTCTCTCTCCAGCGGGTCGTTACCCCACTTATGTCAATCCACCCAATACTTGTCCTTGTGTCTGTCTACATTACTCATAGTTCTGTGTGCGCTCGCGCCTTGAGGGCTTCGACACCTTTTCTATGGTAGACGGACTTGTTACTTCCATCAATCTATCTGACATTTGTGTGGTTTCAAACCGCTCATGATTGAATCATGATTCCATTGCCCTGCATGTAGTTCGCATTAATTTTAATTGCATTACATTTTCATTTGCATTATTCATACATAGTTTTGTATATATTGCATAGCATCCATCATTCGCATTGCATATGTCATGCATGTTGCTAATCATATTGTACCTGTTAAGTTTGCTTTCTTGTCAGGCACGATATTGTATGTACGGTTCATTTACCGCTGGTGGAACCAGGCGAGCCGCACAGGTATTGTATCTCCCGAGTGAGACGTTTTGAGAATTTCATAATTCTCTTACAGCCTTTCTGCATTGTAGTGTAGACTGTTGCATGTTAGCTTATAACTGTTGCATGTGTACTTCATTACAGCTTTCTTTGCATGATCATAAGTTATGCTTTCGGCTTGCATTTTCATTGCATTTTGCCCCGCCTTACATATCTTATCCTTGGCATGTGTGCCTCCTGCATGAACTACGCTGGTTTGATTCCTTAGGGGATACGTAGGCAGCTTGCGAGTTCAACCATTTGCGCTTTGTATGTTTGTCCAAGTCTTCGGCCTTGTCAAAAATGGGTCGTCTCTGGACTTTGACATTCACTCCCGTCATTGTTATGACTTTCGAGTTCTGTCAAAGAGGGGCAACTGTAGACACCCCATTTTTGACCGTCCTCAAGACTTGGACGTCATCGCTCGAACACTCGGTGATTATCCATGTTTGTGTTTGTTTGGAGTTCCCGGAGTTCTCGGCTCGCGCGCCTTGCCTCAAGACCTCCGAACTTGACTGTTTTGTGTTTGGTTTTACACCAAACACTTGTGTTTTTCCCTAGAGGGGCAGGGAATGCCTTCTGAGGCATCCCCACATACCACCGGCTGTGGCTAGAGGCCACCGGCTGGCTGGTGTTTCCACCGGCACTATATTGTGCCGGTCGGCACTATTTTTGGCAAAATTACCATTTTGCCCTGCCGACCACTTTACAGCTGCTTTATGAGATATTTTTAGACAGCTGTTTGGCTCTTGTTTCCCCTCCATACACGTGTATGGAGGGATGAGCCCTTAGTTGCTTAGCTTGTAAGTCTTACAAGTTCTATAAGAGGAAGGCTCTTCTTCTTGGCAAAAGGTTGAAGTTCTTGAGAGACTTAGCCATTAGAGAGAGAGACCAAGCTCTGGCTTTAGGTTAGAATTGTTGTATCTATCCTATCTCTCTCCTTCCTTGCTTATTTAGTACACTAGGTGCTTTAGTTCATACTTTTGCACACAAGCACCTAGTGTTTCACCTTCCTTTGATTCTTGAGGGTCCAGAGGTTTGTTTTGAAGCTTTGGAGCTGGTTTGGTACTCAAGGAAGCCAACACATCATCTTTGTTGAAGAGGCTTCAAGGGTAAGACACTATACCCTCTTTTTACCCCATTCTTGCAATCTATTTTTGCTTGCTTTAAAACAGTTTTTGAGCTTAGTGTTTGGCACAAAAAAGTTCTGATTTTTAACCCTCTTTGTTGTATATTAAGAGTTTTTAGTGGTTTGGGTAGGTTTGACCACCCTTAGGCCTTGAAAAGGTCACTTTTTGTGCTATTTTGTGAGAGATCCGAGATTTTGGTGATAGGATCTCTTCACCACTGAAATCTTGAGGGATTTCAGTGGTGAAGAGTATGCCTTGAAGTCTCAAGAAGGAGAGGGTCACCCCCTCTCCTTGGTGTCCTTGAAAATGGCAAGTTTGGCTTCCTTATGGAGCTTCATGCTTGAGTGTGTGTTGAGCATGTTTGACTTATTTTTCATGCTTATATTGTCATATTATAACATGATTTTAAGTTGGTTTAGGTCCCTTATGCATGCTTAGCATAGTTGCCTTGTAATGTCTCTTATTGCCTTAACATGTCTAGGAAGTGTGCCTCTATTTCTAGCATGTTTTAGGCCTAGATTCAGGAAGCTTGTATGCTCATTTTGCCATGATCTAGCTCTGTCCATAGCCATTTGGGTCGATCTCATCATGCATTACATGGCTCCTTTGTATTTGGCTTGTTGGCCTCGAGAGCATGTGAGTGTAGCATGACTTGCTTGCTTCATTTTTGATGGTTTGGAACCATCTAGGATGCTATTTCAGTCCCCTAGAGGTGCTTGTATGTTTACATTGCATGTTTCTTTGTGACTTCTTGAGCTTGTGTTGCATGCTCCATGTTTAGGCCTTATCGCATGCCTTTGGATTCAAGCTTCTTAGATGCCATCTAAGTGGTCCTTTGGGCCTATTTTGACATGCTAAAAATCTGTTTTGAGTTGTTAAGTGCATGCCATAATTGCCTTGCATAGGTGTGGTTCAATGCCCCATTGGCTTGCATTAAGCCTAAGACCATTTGCATGCTTTGTTTGGCATGCTTCATTGCATGATTTAGCATCATGTTTTTGCATGAATTTCAGAGCCTTTAATGCATGTTAGTTGTCCATGTTTGGCTTCTTTAAGTGTGCTTGAATGTTTCTTGTTTATGCCTTGGGTTTGGTACCTTAACATGTACATGTGCGTGTGTGTGTTTAGTCCCCAATTGTAGGCATTTTGGCTACTAATTTTAGGCCCTTTTGAGTTGCCTAATTCATGTCTAAGTCTATCATTTCATTGGTTTGCATGCTTGCCTTATATGCTTGTTTGTATGCTTGCATAAATGCATTGCATAGTCCATGTTGCATGCCTAGTTAACATGCTTAGGGCTTCATCACATTGACATGCAGGCCAAGTCTCTTGAAGTGAGTTTGATAGAGGTTTGGCACCCTTTTGTGCCTATGTGATTCGCATGCATTTGAAATTAAATTTGCACTCTTGGTTCTTAGGGCCATCATGCATGGAAATGCGTGATTGGTGGTCCGAGAACCAAGGCACACCTTCCTTTGAGTCACCAACATGATAAGGGGTGTGTTTGGTGCATACATGCTTTGAATTACATTGCCATGCAAGTTGTCGCCTTCTGCTGCTGTGAGTTGCAGGTTTTACAGGAATTTTGTGCCGACCGGCACTGTTTAGTGCCGACCGGCAGTAAGTTGGTAGCCGATAGCTTCATTGGTGCGGTGGACCTATCCTTTAGCGGTGGTGTTCTACCGGCCGGTGATACTCCCGACTTCGAGAGGCACTCCTGGGACTTTGGCAGCCTTCAGAGGAGGGTAGCAGGGAAAACAGAGGCACACTTGCATGACAGTGCGATTCCAAGCGAGTCCCGAGCACGTGTTGCATTTGGCTCTTCCCCCGAGACGGTTTACTGCTTTTCTTAGTTTAATTAATTTGATTAATTAAATTAGGCAATTTGTAATATTTTAATTAGCTTGCGTAGTTAATTAATTTGTATATTCTTTCGGTCCCTCCGAGTGAGGGCGCAATTGTAATAAGTGTGGGTAAGTGTGTGTATGTCTTCCAACCCCCACTTCTTTCTTCCCTTTTATTTACCTGCTTACGATGGTAGATTAGGGCACGTTTATTTTAGCATACCTTATGCAATGCATGCGTGCATCCATGCATTTGTTTACACGTATCGGGCTCGGCACATCATACAAACTGCATTGTATTTCAATTCCAAATTGAATACGTGTTATTTGTAGCATTCCACATGCCATGTCTAGGATAGCCGAGCCTGTCTAGATTGCATCTTCGCCTGTGTTGCATTAGCCATTTAACATGAACTAGGTCATGCATATTTGCTAACTAGTTTCTTGTTTTGGCACGGAGTACGATGTAAGTATTTATGCTTTAGCATATCACATGTGTGTGAGTGTTGCCATGACAGTATGCTTACCATGCGGCTAAGTGCTTATGTGAGATAAACTGTTTGAATGCCTGTGGGTGGAGGTTGGATTACTTGAGTTGGGAATACTCATTGAAATCCGTGTTTTAGCCTACTTTCATGGTAGCAATTTCAAACTGTTTTCCAACCAAGACGGATATGCAATGCTTATTTCCAAATTAGGCGATCTAGTCTATACTTGTTTGCTGTGCGCACAACATAGTAATTCTAGGCTAATAACCGGAATAAGAACGCATAAAGTTTTCAAAATTGGATATCACGGTTAGTAGAGGCCGGTCTTGGACGAAAAGTGCTCATAGCTGACCTTCCCCGATCGTACCCAAGCTCCCGAGCCAAGACCACTTTGGTGATGACGGACACGTGGCCTTCGGCACCAAGTCAGGGTTTCCTAAATTTCCCATTTTAAAAATATTTAGGTGGCGACTCTGTAATCTGGCAAAGCAGTCCATGTTTGGCACTACTTTTCAAAAATCTGTTTTCTCAAACGATTTGCCGGATTTGGACTCTTTGGTTCAGATTTAGAACCGACACAAATCGAGTCCGAACTGTAGTAAACCCAATATGAACGGAACGGGACCTAACCCTCCCGGGGCGTTCGGGGACGTCTACAGCGCTCTTCGTGGATTTCACGATTGGCCAACACAAAAGGACTCCGAGTTCAAAGCCCCATCTGTGGATGCCACGTTTAAGCCGAATAAGCCTTCAAATTCGGAGCGCCCTTCGTGGATATCATGATTGGCCAACACAAAAAGACTCTGAATTTGGAGCCCCATCCGTGGATGCCATGTTTAGGCCGAATAAGCCTCCGAATTCGAAGCGTCCTTCGTGGATATCACGATTGCCCAACACAAAAAGACTCCAAATTCGGAGCCTCATCCGTGGATGCCACGTTTGGGCCGAATAAGCCTCCAAAATTCGGGGCGCCCTTCGTAGATATCACGATTGGTTAATACAAAAAGGCTTCGAATTTAGAGCCTCATCCGTAGATGCCACGTTTGAGCCAGATAAGCTACCGAATTCGGAGCGCCCTTCATGGATGCCACGTTTGGGCTGAATAAGTCTCCGAATTCGGAACGCCCTTTGTGGATTTCACAATTGGCCAATACAAAAAGACTCCGAGTTTCGGAGCCCTATCCGTGAATGCCACATTTGGGCCGAATATGCCTCCGAATTTGGAAGGACTATATTTGGCAATAGAATGACATGGATTAATATACGATTGTCATAAGTAGTAAACGATTGTCATGGATTGATATACAAACATTAATTGAAACAATATAGCAAACATGTGTTTCATTAAATAAAGAATAAATACATGGCTTTTGATAAACTCAAAGGTATTAACATATGAATTTAGTCAGCACCCTCTTCATCGCCGGTCTTCTCGGCATTGTAAGCTTCGAAGGGAAATTTGTAATTTTGATATAAAGGTGACGCCAAATCAATACCCGCGGCCTGAAGAGCCTTGATCCACCCATGCTTAAATCCATGATTTTCACACCAACAGACACCCTTGGCTAACTCGTCCTTCATCTTTTGAATACCAATTTTACGGCTGTCAAAAAAGCCTTGTTCGTAGGCCTTCATTATTATTGCTTCTCTTGCAAACATGCTCATCGTGTCTTGGTCGGTAATCGCATGATCCAAAAGCCGCTGTTTACACTTTTCGCAACAATTGGGTTCACTTGACTCGTCGAATGCGTTTCGAAAGCTGTGGCTTTCTTCAGTTCATTCTCGGTTTACTCTGCGCGAGCCTCCAAGCTCCGAATAGGACCGTCTTTCTGCTCTATCTCTCTTCGCACAGCACGAAGACGCATGCCGATTTCATAAAAGGTATATAGTCCCTTTACCGCTCCATGGATGCCTTTCCAAAAAACTTCGTAATCAGGTCGGCAGACCATCGATTGATAGACTTCTGGTGGAAAAATCTGTCGAGCAAACTTGACTGCCACATTTGGATCACAGATAATCGAATCCGCTTCAATCATCGGTTTATTCCCAACGAAGATCGAAAAACTCAGCAGGCGTGGTGGCTTACTAGTTTCACTTCACGAACAATGGGAGTTCCCTCGCTGATGCCTCTCCTTCCTGGGTGACCTACTTTGACGACATGAGGAGCGACGCCTCTCACGCTCCTCCGATGTCCTATTTCCCGTTTGCATAGATTCACCACCTTAATTCATCTCTAAGTCCAGTTCAGCTAGTGTCCTACCCTCCTCTCTGCTGTTGAAGAATGTTCTCTTCGACATCCAATTTGTCCAGTCTAGTTTGAAACAATGCTTTTTTCTCACTTGAAATTTATTGAATTTGAACCCGATATAGAACCTATGAGCACCCAACCCCCACTCAACTTATTAATTACGGGTGTAATGTTCCCAAAGCGATCACCACAGTTCTGTTCATTAATCAGCTAGGGCAAGGATAGATTCATTAATCTATTTGGCCCAATTGCAATGTATTGCGCCGACCAGTTACTGTGCCCCACTCAATCCATGAACTACCAATATTCGGTGATTCTATTCATTAGTCAGTTGGGGCAAGGGCAAATTCATTAATCTATTAGGCCCAATCGCAATGCATTGCGCCGACCAATTACTGTGCCCCACCCAATCCATGAACTACCAGTATTCGGTAATTCTATTTATCAATCAGTTGGGGCAAGGGCAGATTCATTAATCTATTCAGCCCAATAGAAAAACGTTATGCCAAAACATTATTGTACCCCACCCAATCCATGAACTACCAATATTCGACGGTTCTGTTCATCAATCAGTTGGGTAAGGGCAGATTCATTAATCTATTTGGCCCAATCACAATGCATTGCGCCAAAACGTTACTGTACCCCACCCAATCCATGAACTACCAATATTCGACGATTCTGTTCATCAATCAGCTGGGCAAGAGTAGATTCATTAATCTATTTGGCCCAATCACAACACGTTGCGCCGAAACGTTACTGTGCCACACCCAATCCATGAACTACCATTACTCGGTGGTTTTGTTCATTAATCAACTGGGGCAAGGACAGATTCATTAATATATCCGGCCCAATTTCAATGCATTGCACTGACTAGTTACTGTGCCCCACACAATCTATGAACTACCATTATTCGGCGGTTCTGTTCATTAATCAGTTAGGGCAAGGGTAGATTCTTTAATCTATTCGGCCTCTATTGATAAATATATTAATAATGCCTCATCTGATTAGCTGATTTTGAACGACTTATCCATCTGAATATTCAGCTTATCGTCAATGTCCAAATTGGCAAAAGACATGATTATTTGGCTTTTGAACGACTTATCCATCTGAATACATCTCAATTGGCCATTCGAGTTTGGCATTGAGCCATATATTAATTTACACCATCCTACTTGGCTATTAATTAGCACATGCAGATTGTGTTATAGCCATTTATATGATCGTCGAATTAAATTACATCATCCTACTTAACTATTAACTAGCACATGTGTAGACGCGCCCTCGAGCTTTGCTACTACAGTTCAGACTCAAATGTCACGGTTCTGACTCTAATCTCGCAAAGTGCAATGAGAGACCGATAAATCACCAATGAGTTCAAATCCGGCAAATCGTTTTGGAAAACTGATTTTTAAGAAAGAAGTGCCAAACATGGATTTCTTTGCCAGATACAAAGTCGCCACCTAAATGTTTTATTTTGGGAGAATTTAGGAAACCCTGACTCGTTGCCTAAGGCCATGTTTCCGTCATCACCAAAGTTGCCTCGGCTTGGGAACTTGGCTATGATTAGGGAAGGTCATGAAATGAGCACCCTCGCTTGCCCGATCAAAGATTGGCCACTACTAAACATGATATATTGTTTTTGAAGACACATGCATTCTTATTCTGGTTAATTAGCTAGAATTACTATGTGATGTGCACAACACACAAGTATAGACTAGATCGCCTAAGTTGGAACAAAAACATCTCGTGTTTGTTTGAAAATGGTTTGGGGGTGCTACTCGTAAGTAGGCTAAGACGTGGATTTGCCACCCTTGGGTGGGCTTAGAAAACATAATTTTTGCCACTCTGCAAAATGGGCTTAAAACCCACATTGCGATAAATTTTTCCAATTCAGGTAATTCAACCTTCACCCACAGGCATTCAGGCAGTTATATCACATAAGCAAATAGCCTCATGGCAAGCATGCTATCATGGCAACACTCATACTCATGCAAAGTGCTAAAGCATAAAAGCTTACCTAGTACTCCGAGCCAAAACAATAGCTAGTTAGGAATCAATGCATGATCCTAGCTATGTTAAGATGGCTAATACAACACATGCAAAATGCAACTAAAGATAGGCTCAGCTATTCTAAAATGTCATGTGAAATGTAGCACTCGATACATGTATTCAAATAAGAATTGAAATATAATGCATTTTATATGATGCACCGAGCCCGGTGCATGCAATACAAATGAATGGATGCAAACATGTGAGCATAGGAATGCTAATTGAAACATGACCTAAAACTAACCACTGAAAGCAGGTAAGTAAAAGGGAGAAAGACGTGGGGTTGGAAGACATTCATACACTCACGCACACTTATTACAAAATTTTCCCTCTCGACGGAGGGTCCGAAAGAATAATACAAATGAACTAATTAACTAACTAACAAGCTAATTAATTAATTACACAACGCTTAACTAATTAAACAAATTAATTAAGCTAAAAAAGGCAGTAAAGAGGCCTCGAGAAGAGGGACAAATGCATGCTCGGACGGCTTCGCTCGGAAATCCATCGCCATACTTCATGTTGCCTCTCTTTATACTGCTCTGTATCTCTGAAAGCTATGCCAACTTCTGTGACACTTTTGAACCACCTTGTGGGAATGCTGAGAGGCCATCGGCCAAAAGATGGGACCATCGGCCAAGGAATAGTGGTCATCGACCATATGTAAGGCTCTTGGCCAACAATATTTAGCCGACCGGCACTGAAGATGGTCGGTCGACCATTTCTTCCTGCAGAATTGTTGTGTTGTTGCAGTAGAGGACAAACAGAGCATGGTAATACATTTGCAAGACAATGTCTGCACAATTACACCCCTTATCATGTTTGAAACTCAAAGGAGTGTAGCTCTCGACTCTCGACCCTCGAACCACCAATCACGCATTCCAATGCATGATGGCCAAGGGAGCCAAGTGTGCAATATAATGTCAAATGAAATGCACAAAAACACATAAGGGGGCCCCAACCTCTATCATGCTTGATCAAGAGGCAAGGGATGCATGCTTAATGCTATGCAACCTATGCAAACAAGCTAATGCAACATGAGCATGCAAACAAGCAATGTGCAATAGGCATACAACCAAAACAAGTAAGCATGCGAGGCATGTAACAACAATGCCAATGACAAACATGCAACAGCATGTGAGGCAAACATGTGACAACATGTAAAGGGACAAGTATGCAATAAGCATGCAACATACTAGCATGCAACAACATGCAAGGTACTAAATACGTAACAAGCATGTAACAATATGCAAAGGATGGACTTAAACCAAAATGGACAGCTCTCAAATAGGCCCAAATCAGTGGCCAAAGTGATGAAACAAAGGCACGAAGTACACATACAAACATGCATCCTAATTGGCCTATCACCTAGGCATGAAGACACAACTCTTAAGCACACGTAAAAGAGACAAATTTGGATATGTGACAAACATGTTAAGCTCTGAAATCATGCATGGAAATGTGTCAAACCAATCAAACTACACAAGTAAAGCATGCAAGAAAACCCAAAGCTTGAGGCTAGCCAAGGGACTCGAACCATAGCCACACAAAGCAAGCCCCAAAGGGCCAAAGGGACCTAAAACAATCCTAAGGCAGGTCTAAACAAGACCAAAAACAAGCTCGAAACTAGCCAACACAAGCTAGAACACAACGCCAAAACATAAGGCATGTAAGGCTACCAAAGAGGGTGTTACACTACAGCTATCAAAACCAAACATGGCATGACTTAAGCCAATAAAATTAGAGTTATGAAATGTTAGAATGAGCCCAAAAACCCACTTCGATGGCATCTAAATGACCTAAGCATGGAAGCATGCACAATGATCCAATCATGAGGCATAAAACATCAACTCTTTAAAATATTAAAGGAGTGACAAATGCAAGTATATGAGCATACTATATGGACTGAAATAACATAACAAGTGATGCCAAATCATTGAAATGAGCCAAGCAATGCATGCTAGTAACTTGGATACTCAAAGCTAACAAGCTAGGTTGCATGGTAACTATACAAAGCATGGCATATATGGCCAAAAATACCAAAATCAAAGCTTCATGGAGTTGAGCCAAAATCATACTAGAAAGACATATCAAAGCATGATGCATGTTAAGGCAAATACGAGGATTGTAAGGCAAGTACATGAAGCATGTAAGAAGCCATCAAACCAACTCAAAACAGAGGTGTATTATGGCAAAACAAAGCCTAATACACACTGAAATAAAGCTTAAACAAGCTAAGCATACAAGCCACCAACATAAGCCATATATGCAAGCATTCAAGACAACAAGGAGAGGGGATGACCCTCACCTATTTAAGACCTCAAAACCACCTTTCCACCACTGAAAATCCTCTAGATTTCAGTGGTAGAGAGGTCATACAAAGCTTAAAGCAAGGGCCAAAAAGGATGGCCTAAAACAAGGCCTTGGAGGGGGTAAACAACCCCAAACCAAGAAGAGACCTTAAACAAAGGTCTAAAGCAAGTAAAAATAGAACTTTTATCAATTAATAGCTAAGCTTAAAACAATAAGCAAGAAGGGATAAAAGCTTAAGCAAGAATGGGGTATCTAAAGCAAGAATGCTCACCCTTGAAGAACACTTCCAAGAACACAACACCAGCACCTTTTTCTGATCAAAATTAGTCCAAGAACTCTGAAACAAACTCCCTAGTACCTCAGCAACAAAGGAATAGTGTAATGCTAGGTGTTTGTGTGCAATAGTGTGAACAAAACACCCTTTTGAGCACAAATACACACACAAATGTAGAGAGAGATGAAATATAGAGATAGATAGATATAGAACTCCTATCTCAATTTTTTAGAACCTCTGAGAAGGGAGGAGGAGCTCACTTCTTATAGAAGTCCAAATTCTATGCTTTTAAGAGAAGCTAAGCAAAGAGGCAAATCCCTCCATACACGTGTATGGAGGGGGTGAATTGTGGATGCCAGCTGTTCCAGCTGGCATAAAATATCTGCATAAAGCAGATAAACAGGGTTCAACTAGAAAATATGGCCGATCAACCAACAAAAGGGCCGGCCGACCAAAAATAGTGCCGATCGGCCAATACTTTTGGCCGATGGCAAGAAAACAAGGCCGATGGCTTCAAGCCTTGGCCAATGGGTTGAGGGGATGGCAAACGCTTGGTCCACTACGAAGCACAAAACAAACAAGTTGAGAGATCTTAAGGCAAGGCGCGTAGCTGAGACCTCCGAGAACTCAAAACGAACACAGGTATGGATGATCATCGAGTGTTCAAACGATGACGTCCAAGTCTTGAGGACGGTCAAAAATGGGGTGTCTACAACATGCAGATAACAGGCAAAAAGATAATTTTCATTAATAAATTAAGTACAAACATTAGTCATTTTACACATGAAAATTACCCTATATTTAACTTCTAATCAAAATAAATAAACAAAAATCTACAAAAACTACATATAGAAAGATACCAAACAAAAAGAAAAATTACATTGACCCTACTCAATCCTCAGGGTCAGACTCTAGCGGCTCAACCTCTAACTGCTCGTATGGAATTGGCTGCTCCAATGTCACATTAGTGGCAGCCAGGGCTTTGAGCCAGCTGTGTTTGAAGCCCCGATTTTCGAACTTAGGCACTTTCTCCATGCATTTTTCTAGGGCGGAGTTTTCCCTGGCTTGGAACGCCTTAGAGATCTCAGAGTCGGTGATTTCCTTTGCCTTCTTCGATTCTTCCAAATCAGCCTCCAGTTTGGTAATCATCTCCTTGGCTAAATTGAGCGCATCATCACTTGCGTTCACCCTTTCTTTGACGGCTAACCTGAATTGATCGGAGCTCTTGGCTTTCTCTACCTCAGCACCGGCCCTCGTTCGCTCTTCTGCCGCTTTGATTGCCTCAGACTCGGCTCTGAGGGAGGCCTTCGTAGCCTTACTCTTCTCAATTTCAACTTCAGCTTTGAGCAAGCTGATTTGTTCGATAGCGTCCTAATGACGGCAGCCAATCTCAGCTATCTTGCCCGCCGCCTTTAAAACAAAAGATTAATAAGATGGCTAGCACAAAAAAGAACGAAAGGCTACAAATAAAAGATTAAGTTATATATCAATATCGCTAATTGGGCAGCTAATGCTATGGACACCACATCCAGCTCTGCACGAAAGGCTGCTCTGTCAATCGACAGAGAAATTGAATAGGCCACGCTTAAGGCCACAGCGGCGTCTTTCACAGCTGATGCATCAGACGCAACCGACACGTTCTTTATTCTTAGTTGTATGATAAACAACGCAACCAAGTCCGACTCCTCTATGCGCGGCCGTTTATCAGTTAGGTTTTCTGAAGAGTCGGCTTCGTCTTGGCAGGGCATTTCTCCCCCCTGTGCTTGGCCACCAGATTGTCCGATTGATCAAGGACAATTTGCTCCATTTTGGCCGTAACAATTTGCTCTGTTTCCTCAACAAGAGCAGGCGGAGAAGACTCAGTCCCAGCAACAGGTGATGGGGGTTCAGAACGGGCGGCTTCAGCCCTCCTTCGGCTTACTATCCTTTCCACGTTTTTTTCTCCTGGCCATTTGTGCAAGCGACTCCCCAGCCATGTTCTCAGGATTTGTGCTGAGAAAGTCCCCTAAGTCGGTGAAAATATCGTCTTCTAATGATACGTCTACTCGGCCTAAAATGGATGGAGGGTTGAAGCCGGCTTCCTCAAAGGCCAAATTTAGAGCGGCATCGACCTCCTTTCCTAGACTATCGGATCTGTCCAAGTTGGACTGATTCGGCTGCTCAACGACTTGTTCGGTTATTTGCTCAATGACCGACTCTGGATCCGAAACTTCAAGACCAATCTCCCTAAGATTCTTGAAATTTGGGAAAATAAGTGTTGTAAGCTGTTGTTCACCCTTTGGAATCAGAATATGATCTATGGCTGAAAAGGTAGCATAAGTTGGCTCGTATCTCAGAAGGATGTGGGCGGCCCTTCTTTACTTTTGGAGGTTTGGACGGCCGAAGAATTGGAGTGCAGTTTTGATTTGCTCAAGCACAGCGTCGTCAGTCGAGATAAGTACTTTTTTCAAATCGTTGCTTGCATAAATGAAACGGTAAGCACAAGGAACCTGAGCCAAGTAAATGTATAACAAATACACATAGAAAAGAGACTATGTGTCACGACCCACTCCCCGTACCCAAGGGTTAAGTATCATGATGGCCAGTAACTGAAGTTAATTCCGGCCAATTCTTGAACAAATTAATAAACGCGAGTGAAAATAATATTTAAGTGAGGGTATCAAAATGATCATCGGAGCTTCTATTTTTATTACAAAATTTATTAATCAAAAATGCCAATATTTACATATAAAAATATCATAAAAGTGCTGTGTGTGTCTATTCCGCAGCCCCGTGTCTAAGACTTTTCAAAAGCTATTTCTGAATTGCATTGTTTCCTGAAAATTGATAAACAGCTATAAGTACATGGCATAATGAGAAATATTAAGCCAAGAGTATAAGGAACACAAAATAATCATGGATAGTTATGTAACTAAAATATTTAAGATAACTTAGTTTGAACAAATAATCATTTAAGTAGCAAAACTGAGATTATGTAAATAAATAACCATAGCCATGGTACAGAACAGAACAAAATAGATTGTAACATGCCCGGGGGGTACCCGCGCGCGTTAAACAGTTCGAACCCCTGAGATCTCTTTGATCTAGTCTCACGAGTGCAATGTGAAACATAGATAACAGTCCAGATTTGGCAACTTTTATTGAAAATCCATTTTATTGCAATTTTGTCAAAAATAGACTGGGTCATCAGATCTCAAAGTCGCCACCTAATATTTTGGGAAATTAGGAAACCCATGACTCAGTGCCAAGGCCACTGTTCGTTGTAACCAAGGATGCTTGGCTCGGAACCTTAGGCATGAGAGGGGAAGATCAATAATGAGCACATTCGCCCACCCGATCAAAAGATCGGCCTCTACTAAACCATGATATGACTTTTATTTTCTTTATATGTTCATGTTCTGATTATTTTAGTAAATCCGAAAATTTACTATGTGAAACATACAAGTATAGACTAGTTTGCTTAAATTGGAACAATTCAACTTCATGGTTGTTTTTTTCCGAAAAGGAGTTTGAATTTGCCACTTGACAAAGTGGGCTTAAAATTTGTGAATTTGCCACTACAAATTGGGCGTAAACGTACATTCATCGAATTATTCCAATTCAAACAACATGCCTTCATCCACAGGCATTCATACAGTTATATCAATTAAGCAATGAGCCTTATGGTAGGATGCTAAACATAGTAAGAAAATCACACACAAATGGGATGCTAAAGCATAAAAACTCACAGATTGACCGATGTCCCTCGTACAGCTACAAAACAAAGTTAGAAAAATATGCATGATCTTATATACAGAATCCTAATGCAATTCACTCCTGAGATGCAACCTAGGATTCGGCTTCTACAATATGGCATGTGAATCATCTCAAAAACACAGGGTAGCACATAGAATCATGGGATAATCAATTAAAGCATAAAGATGCAAATTTGGCCGAATCTTATGCATGGGGCATGGATGTAAAGCAGGGATATGCATGACATGTCAAATATATACATATGTACAGTTAGGGAAAGCGATTAAAGAATGGGATAGACAGAAGCGGGGTGGGGAATTATTACAACACTTGAATTATTACATATCCGAAGGAGAGAGAAATAAAATAAAATCCTCACAAACACTCAAAATAAAAATAAGAAAATTCATTAACTAGCAAAACAAACTATTTGTCTTCACGCCTCAGCCCATGTAAACTCATCTTCAATGGAGGGCCCGCTAAAAAATATGTTTATGAAGTTCAAAAATTGGGCCACTAATGTAATTTATAATTATCACGCCACATCAGACATTATAGCAGCATATATACGACTAGCCCATGGTCCACCATGTTACCAATTACACAATTCGGCCCTTGAGTAGAAGGCCCAATAAAACCATTATTCAATGAGGCCTTCCACCAATAAAATAAATCAGCCCATGATTGAACCATTCAAAACCACTATCCAATAACCCAAAGAGTTGAATTTCCTTCCATGTGAACCTGCACATGATGAACCACATCTTGGGCAGAACAACAACACACCAGGTGATTTCAACATAGGAAATGCAGTTCCACCCATTAACAGGCTTTGTTGCTTCAGGAAGCAACTTCATAGCCGAGTCTGCAGTCGATAAAAATGCTTCATTTTCATCAAGGCAGGACCAATATTCTCTTCTATGCGAAGAACAAAGTATCTGCTACTATCAATTACAGGCTCCACTGGATGTGGCTCTCCCTCTTCTCGTGTGCATGTGCCGTGTGTGAGTGTTAGGTGTGTCTTGTGGTTGTGTGTCAATCTGCCTCTGTGTGCATCTGGGTGTGTGTTGTGGGTGTGTGTTGTGAATGGTTGAGTGAGTGTTGTGTGCTGTGTGCGTGTGTGGGTGTGTTGTGCATGGGTGTGTGTTGGTGTGAGTGGTGTGGTGGCTGTGGCTAGTGGTGCTGGGTGTGTTGTGCATGGGTGTGTGTTGGTGTGAGTGGCTGTGGCTGGTGGTACTGGGTGTGCCATGTATCATGCGGCAGTGTGTTAGGTGTGTATCAGTCCCCTCATGGGTGTGTACCGTGTATGTGTTATAGCAGAGAGTGTGTGCATGTGTGGGTATCGTGTGCATGTGTGTGTGAGAGTCATCAGTTTGTGATAGCCATGTGTGGTGTATCCATGCTCTGTGAAGGGTATGGCCGTGTGTATGGTCTGTGATAGGTGTGTGTGTGTATGCATGTGTTGAGTGTGTGTGTGTATGCCGTGAGTGAGAGAGGGGTGCTGGGTCTCTCCATTTAGAGAGAGAGAGAGACCGTGTATGTATGTGTGTGTGCTGTAAGTGAGAGGTGTGAGCTGTGTGCGTGTGTGCATGCCGTGAGTGAAAGGTGATGGGTGTGTGTGTGAGCTGCTGGGTTGTGTAGTGGTCTGCCGAGAGAGGGGAAGAGAGAGATCAGTGCATCTCCCCCTTGTGGAGATCTCTGTGAATCATTTGTGCTTGTGGGTCTAGTGCCCCATGGGGGGAGAGAGAGAGAGAGAGATTGAATGGGTGATGAGTGGGTGAGCATCTTGTGATGAGAGAGTAGATGCATATTGTTTTTTTTTATCATTTCTTTCCCTTGGCTTCACATGGCCTTTTGCCGAATCTGGAAGAGCATGGGGCCTGTATTCCACCCATTTCTCTTTCTTTTTATTTCTAAACCATATTCCTCTTTCCACCGAAAACAAACATTATCACCTTGGCCATATACACCATGTTCACCACCACCTTTCTTTTTATTTTATTTTTTTTGTTGTTGTCCCACCCTCAAATCATTTCTTCTTTTTTTATCTTCATTTATTTTTTTTTATTGATCTCTTCCACCCACTCTTTCTTTCTCTCTAAAAACAAATACATCTTCCACCGCCCCAAAAACAAATCATCATTCCAAACCCATCCTGACCAAACTATTTTTTTTTATCATTTTCTTTTTTTAACAAATATCAAAAATTATTTATACTAGATGAAAACATCAAAAACTATGTACACCACACAAAATTATATAAAAGTATAAAATACTAACAAATTCATAAAATTTTATAAAATAATTTGGCCAAAATGGGTGAGGTTTGGGACTAAAGTTTTAATTTGATTTTTCTAGTGAGGATGGTCAAAACAAAGTGCCCAAGTCTTAGGGCTGGTCAAAATGAGGTGTTTACAGTTGCCCCTCCTTGACAGAGCTCCAAGTCATCTCATGACATGAGTGAATGTCAAAGTCCGAAGATGACCCTTTTGACGAGGTCGTAAGACTTGGGCAATCAAACAAGATGCAATGCATGTGGTTGAACCCGAAGGTTGCCTACGTATCCTTTTGCAAGGAATCAAACCAGCGTAGTTCAGGGGCAAGACGCTAATGATATGTAGGAAGATTGTGAGAACTGGACTTATACGCTATGCGAAGCCGATTATTTTTGAAAACCTTATGATCATACCAGAGAGGGAAGACCTCAACCAAGAGAAATCAACATCCTAACACGTGTCATGCAAAAGGAGGAAAGATGGTGTAAACAACAGGCGCATCTGATGTTTTTAACCGAATAAACTAGCAATCCCAACGCATTTCACGCGATAAGAGGAATGGCGGTACAACCAACAAGCGTACCTAATCGTATCTCAGACGAAGAAGAGGAAGGTTTTAACCAAGGAGAACAACAATGGTGTAACCAACAGGCATATCTCAACGTATTTCCTATAGAGAGAGGGAATGCTTTAACCAAGGAGAACGACAATGGTGTAACCAACATGCGTGTCTCAATGTATTTCCTACAGAGAGAGGGAAGGTTTTAACCAAGGAGAATGACAATGGTATAACCAACAGGCATATCTCAACGTATTTCATACAGAGAGAGGGAAGGTTTTAACCAAGGAGAAAGACAAGGGTGCAACCAACAGGCATATCTCAACGTATTTCATATAAAGAGAGGGAAGGTTTTAACCAAGGAGAAAAACAATGGTGTAACTAACAGGCGTATCTCAACGTATTTCATACACAGAGAGAGGGAAGGTTTTAACCAAGGAGAACAATAATGGTGTAACCAACAGGCGTATCTCAACGTATTTCATACAGAGAGAGGGAAGGTTTTAACCAAGGAGAACGACAATGGTGTAACCAACAGGCGTATCTCAACGTATTTCATACGGAGAGAGGGAAGGTTTTAACCAAGGAGAATGACAATGGTGTAACCAACAGGCGTGTCTCAATGCATTTCCTACAGAGAGAGGGAAGGTTTTAACCAAGGAGAACAATAATGGTGTAACCAACAGGCGTATCTCAACGTATTTCACACAAAGAGAGGAAAGGTTTTAACCAATGAGAAAGACAATGGTGCAATCAACAGGCATATCTCAACGTATTTCATACGGAGAGAGGGAAGGTTTTAACCAGAGTAAACGTCACATCCTAACACGTTTCATGTGAAAGGAGTAAAGGTGGATATCGAAGTCCAAACGCATCTCAAGCGAGTGGAAGAAGTTATGGTAGAATGACAAGGGGTAACCTCTATATGTAGAAGCCACGGATGCCGCTTTTCTTCATGATTATATTCACAACTTTCCCTATTCTCCAACGGGGTGACAGACTAGGTTGGTTCAGTATCCAGAATTGAGGGGCATACACGTTACCTCAACCTATGGGGCTGCCATACAGATTTCAAGCCGGGGATACACCCTTGGGTATTTAAACCAGACTTTAGTCTCGAAAATTCCAAACCTTTTGCGTTCTAGGCCTTAGCTATTCGAACTCTAGTTTCCACCTTCGCAGTTGGTCTCCTAGGAACTTATTGCAAACATAGGCAGGTGGCTATACCAGACCGCCTGAAGTCATTCGGGTACGACAAACACCAAAGGAATTGCACCTTTAGAGGATTTAAGGTCTCCTAGACCCTTAAAGTCGTTTGGGCACAACAAACACCAAATGACTTGCACCTTCAGAGGATTTAAGGTCTCCTAGACCTAGGGAGTGAACAAGATAGTGCGATGCGCAAGGTAGCGCGATTGAAATTGATGCACAAAGCAATGCGGTACCCAAAGCAGGTCGATTGAATTGTTGCACAAAGCAGTGCGATGCCCAAAGCAGGGCGATTGATGCACAAAGCAGTGTGGTGCCCAAAGCAGGGCGGTTGAATTTGATGCACAAAGAAGTGCGATGCCCAAAGTAGGGCGGTTGAATTTGATGCACAAAGCAGTGTGGTGCCCAAAGCAGGGCGGTTGAATTTGATGCAAAAATCAGTGCAGTGCCCAAAGCAAGGCGATTGATGCACAAAATAGTGCGGTGCCCAAGACAGGGCGATTGAATTTAAATGCACAAGACAGTGCGATGTGTGAGTTAATTGACGCACAAGACAGTGCGATGCGTAAGATAGCGCGAGTGAATTGACGCACAAGATAATGCGATGTGCAAGATAGCGCGAGTGAATTGACGCACAAGACAGTGCGATGCGCAAGATAGCGCGATTAAAATTGGTATTTACAAGATAATTCAATGGAATTGAAATTGAAATTTGTGTGGCAGGTGCACGAAGTGAGATTATTGTGCAATAGATGCACAGAATGAAAGAAGGAATTCTGTGTTCGAACCAAATACCGTATACATATACCATGTACAAACAAAATACACACGAATACGGCAATATACACAGACAAATAACAGACCTATACACAGACATAGACATATACAGTATATATACAGGTATATATGACACAGACATATACGGACATATACACAAATATATACAGATATATACACAGACATATACAGTATACATACAGGTATATACAACACAGACATACGGACCTATACACAAACACATACGGATATATACACAGATGGAGAATATTCTATTTGCAGCCGTTAGTGATAAGATGCCGTTACTGAGCAGGCATATTCCGTTTGCTGACATCAGCACACGTACGCAAAACACGCAAAAAGAAAGGAAAAACACAAAATGCATGGATGTGGGGATATGGGGTTTCAAACCCCTGACCTCAGGCCTGGTCTTCAAGTCCTCGACCACTGAACCACACCACTCTTGTGACAAGATATGCAAACAAATATTTATATAGACTTATATGAGACATATACACAAAAAATCAAAACAAAACATAGAAACACTCGATGTGGGGTTCGAACCCCTGATCTCAGGCTCAGCCTCTCACTCTTCAACCACTGGGCCAAACCATTGAACCCAAGCCACTCGTGTGATAGAAACAATTCAAACAAATATACATCAAAACCAAAACCAAAACAAAACAAAGAAACATTTGATGTGGGGTTCGAACCCCTGACCTCGGGCTTAGGCTTTCCGAGTCCTCAACCCACTGGGCCAAACCACTAAACCCAAGCCATACCTGTGACCCAAATGTTCAAACAAATATCTATATTACATGGCTATACAATATATATACATATATGCATACACAACTCTCCCGCGTCTCTCTCATTTTTGTCTCACTATCCCTTCCGTCATCTTCTTTGAGCGTTGTGTCTGGCGCACGATTTCAACAATCGCAGCACCTGATCGACAGGCTATCCAATCTTGCCCCGATTGTCAATGATCGTCTCGAGCCTTCCTCCCTCTTTGTCTTCTTTTTTGGCTTCATCCTCTTCTTAAGTTGAGGCCTGCAATAGAAAGAGGCAAAACGAAAGCCTGCAAACTTTCTTTGCCATCACTCTGCAACCTCTTTCTTTTGCATTACTCTTCTTTGCCATGGCCTCTTCACACGGTTCTCTCACTCTTTTTCCAGACCTAAACGAGTCCACGATAGAGCTGACCAATTTTGACTCCCCTGAACCTCAACCACGGGCTCCTCATCCTTCTCCTATTTTTAACTTTCCAGTGATGTCAGTTGAACGAATCATGGCGGCACAGTCTGACATCGAAGCAAACTCGTATACGCTGAGGTCATGTGTGGAGACCGTGACTGCGGTCTCCAACTTGTCCTGTCGACTGCAAAACAGGACGTGTGAAGTACATCAGTTAAATGCACAACTTTCCCTCCTCCAACGTATGTACAAAGACGTTCGGGTAGAAATTGGTGGGCTGAAAAAGCAGAACAAAGAGCTGAAACGACTGACGACCTCCGTGACTCGATTCGGAGTTCCTTCGCATAACCAATTTGATGGCCGGCGAGGAATAATCTCCTTTGGAAGCTCTGTCAAGGCTGAGGCAGAGTCTTCAAAAGCTTCAAAGGAGTAGAGATGAAGCGAGGTAGATGGTAAAGTTAGGCAATGAAGTTGTGTGTAAATGAAGCCTGTTGTAATCTTCGTCGCCGAGCTGCTGCCGAAAAACTGAGAAAATGCTACTCTCTCTTTTTTCTTTTTCTTTTTTTTTTGTTTGTTTTTGTTTTTGTTTTTGTTTTTGTTTTTGTTTTTGTTTTTGGTGTCTCTGTAATCGGGGATGTCCTCCCCTGACTTTAATAAAATCAGTTTCTTTTTTGCTTATCACTGGTATGACTGGCATATCACTTTGAGCTTGAAAACAATTTGTTTGATTGAATTTGAGAATGATTGAATTTTTGAAGTCTGAATTAGATATTGACTCTTTACTGATCTGAATCAACAAATGACCCAACGAACTGAAAAACGAAGCAAATTAATCCAAACACACTTATATACACTGATTGGTATAAATACACAGACTGGTATAAATATACTGACTGGTATGAAAGGAACACACTTATATACACTGACTGGTATGAATACACTGACTGGTATGAATACCCTGACTGGTATGAATACACACTATATACTGAATAGTTGACTCGAGTGGTGGAGCAGACAGAATCTCTAACTCGACTATGCCTCTTGTTCATTGCCTTGACCCTTTTTTGTCTCTTGATTTTTTTTTTTTGTAAAAATGTTTTGACCAACATAAGAGTTAGATTAGCATACTTATTCCATTTTCTGTTTCAAATCATGTAAGCTAAACTGTGAGCACTGAAAATTTTCCCTTTTCAAATCCAAAGAATGGTCCAAGTTTTGCAAAAATGGAACAATTTTCGAGAAAAATTAGTCAGCTTCATTCAAATTAATCAAAACCTATTTTTGCAAATGGCCACTACTCAACTAACATGGAATCAACCATTGGGGTGCATAGTCCCAAACCAGATAATCAAAGGTGATATCTGAACCAGGCCAAATGAACCAAGCCAATCTGAACCGAATGAAGCCCAGTAGAACTAGACCGAACCGAACCAAACTGAATCAAGTTGAATTGAACCAACTGAACTGAGCAGAATGAAAATATTCCAAGCAAACATAGATAGGACAACTAAGTCGACTAAAGATACACCAATCAAACATGGACGAGATGAATAAGTTGAAAAATTATTAGGGCCGAACTTCGAGATGAAGCTTCCTACGTATTCCAAAGATAGGAATCAGGCCATCGTAGTTCGGGCTAAGGTTCACTCGGGTATTGACACTCTCTTTTGGTGCTCTAACTTTTGCCAAAGCCGCCCTTTCGGGTTTTCAATCTTGCGAGCTTTTCATTTTTTCATTTTTTGTTTTTTATTTTGTTCATTTCATTTTTTTTTTATTTCTTTGGATTTTTTTTTTCTGCTCTAACTTTTGCCTGGGTCGTCCATTCTGGTTTTTCAGCCTAGCGAGCCTCTCAAGAGTTACTTTCAGTTTAACTTTTCCATGTTGATTGGGTGTGAAATCTCTAGGCCATCTATAAGAACAACTGCTACACTTGACCAGTAGATATGGTGATATAGGGACTAAACTGAATTGGGTTCGAATTTGCCCCTAGTGTTGCCCCTAGTGTAGTGGATAGGAACTCGACTATCCTTCAATAATAAAATTCATTCTCTCAAATTCTGGGTTTGGCCTTTCTAGGCGGTCTTCATTGGAAAACAATTCAGTTTTAACTCTTTGATCACATCCAACATTTTGTCCTAGTTCAAGGGCTGCTTCAAATCTAAATCACATCTGACCTTCTTGCCCCTAGTTCAAGGGTTGCTTCCAATCTGAATCACTAGCCCTACATAGTTTCGGCTAAGGTTCACTCGGGCATTGACACTCTCCTTTTACGCTCTAACTTTTGCCAAAGCCGCCCTTTTGGGTTTTCAACCTTACGAGCTTTTCATTTTTCTTTTTCTTTTTATTTATATATTTTTTATTTTTTGTACTCTAACTTTTGCCTGGTCGCCCTTTCGGGTTTTCGGCCCAACGAGCCTCTCAAGGGTGGTACCTTATTGCCCCTAGTTCAAGGGCTGCCTCCATTTCAGCTATGCAAGCCTCACACTTTTGCCCCTAGTTCAAGGGCTGTTTCAAATCGAAATCACATTCTCTGCCCTGAGTTCAAGGTCTATTTCCAATCTGGATCACATCATTGCCCCTAGTTTAAGGGCTATTTCCAATCTAAATCATATTCGACCTTATTGTCCCTAGTTGAAGGGCTGCCTCCATTTGAATCACATCATGGCCCCTAGTTCAAGGGCTATTTCCAATTTGGTTATGCAAGACTTACACTTTGAATGATCATTGAATACTTCGAATCAAGGTTTGAAAGCTAAGGAGCTAAGGAGGTTGGACCACGAGTCAAGAGGGATCCTATGCTGTATAACTAATTCCAGGCATGTCTTCGTAGGACCACGCAAAAACAGTTTTTGAAATCTTTTCACAAAGTGACTAATCACTCGTACTTTTACGAAGATAAGATAGAACCAATTTGAACCAAGCCAGGATCCTTTTCAGTACCCACATTAGCAAAAATGATTTTATTCATCAAAGGCTTAGCACACCTCTTTTCCTCTCAGTTGATCAAAATTTGCAAATCCCGAAGAAATTCTCCCTCTTTGTTTTTATCAGAGTTTTGGAAAAAGTTTTTAAAAAACTTTGGTCAATGCGATGAATTAAGGCACAGAGAAGTAGGCAGACTCTATGGCATTTTGTTTTTTGTTTTTCTGTTTATTGAAAAGAGAGTATGACTCAGCAATGACAACAGACTTTTGACAACATACTCAAAAGAAAATGACAAAGAGGACCTAGACAGAACAGAAATGTCTAGGTTAGCACTATCGAAATCAACAGACTCTGACTCATTAGGCTGACTTGAGCCTGACTCTAACTCTACAAACTTGGTGGAGTCAAACTTAGACTCAATACTCAATTCAGAACTCAGAATAAAACCATTCTTAAATTGCCAGTCAAAGTGTGGGCCATCGATACATTCAAAATAAAGCCTGTGCAATCAACAGGTGGTCACTCCCCAATTACAGAAACAAAATGGAACTTCCAATTATGCCCTCACTAAAAACACACTGAACCCCACAAACTAAAATGCCTGAACCACTCACTTGAATTTGAGAACCCCTGTATAGATCCAATACATTGCACATAAAGCAGGAAAGAGAACAAACACCCCTAAAGAGGGTAGGGTTATCCTGTCCTAGCTTGAAATGATCTAGGGTTTCAATATTCAAACAAGCGGTATCATACATCCTATCAATGAGAAAGCATCATGTCCTAATTTGGAAGGTACTATGGCTCACCATATGTACCAGGTTGGCTCTACTCTAGGGGTTAAAGTCAAGGTGACGTTACCAAAGAGTCCTTTGGGTCATAACCAATAAAGATCCCAGGAAATCAGAAAAGTCAAATAGCCTCTCTTCGGAGTCTGAGAACCTTAGATAGCAGAGCTAGATAGCAAAGCTACCCTTTTGACAAATGTCAAAAGGTTACAACACAAGGCCTCTAAAGTAACGTAGAGATAGGTGTAGTGTCACAAAAAGTATGCATGTGCTCCCACCAGTATCTAGGCAACAAAGGAACTTTAAGTGTACCAATGCATGCAATGTAATAAACATATAATTGAAAATAAAAGCCATATCATGGAGTTCGAGTCAAGGTTTCATAAATCCCCGGCGGAGTCGCCAGAAACTGTAACATGCCCGGCGGGTATCCGCGCGCGTTAAACAGTTCGGACCCCCGAGATCTCTTTGATCTAGTCTCACGAGTGCAATGTGAAACATAGATGAGAGTCCAGATTTGGAAAATTTTATTGAAAATCCATTTTATTGCAATTTTGTCAAAAATGGGCTGCGTCATCAGATCTCAGAGTCGCTACCTAATATTTTGGGAAATTAGGAAACCCATGACTCAGTGCCAAGGCCACTGTTCGTCGTAACCAAGGATGCTTGGCTTGGAACCATAGGTATGAGAGGAGAAGGTCAATAATGAGCAGCCCCGCCCACCCGATCAAAAGATCAGCCTCTACTAAATCATGATATTACTTTTATTTTCTTTATATGTTCATGTTCTGATTATTTTAGTAAATCCTAAAATTTACTATGTGAAACATACAAGTATAGACTAGTTTGCTTAAATTGGAACAATTTAACTTCATGTTCATTTTTTTTCGAAAAGGAGTTTGAATTTGCCACTTGACAAAGTGGGCTTAAAATTTGTGAATTTGCCACTACAAAGTGGGTTTAAACGTACATTCATCGAATTATTCCAATTCAAACAACATGCCTTCATCCACAGGCATTCAAACAGTTATATCAATTAAGCAATAGGCCTTATGGTAGGATGCTAAACACAGTAAGAAAATCACACACAAATGGGATGTTAAAGCATAAAAACTCACAAATTGACCGATGTCCCTCGTACAGCTACAAAACAAAGTTAGTAAAATTTGCATGATCTTATATATAGAATCCTAATGCAATTCACTCTTGAGATGCAACCTAGGATTTGGTTTCCACAATATGGCATGTGAATCATCTCAAAAACACAGAGTAGCACATAGAATCATGGGATAATCAATTAAAGCATAAAAATGCAAATTTGGCCGAATCTTATGCATGGGACATGGATGTAAAGCAGGGATATGCATGACATGTCAAATATATACATATGTACAGTTAGGGAAAGTGATTAAAGAATGGGATAGACAGAAGCAGGGTGGGGAATTATTACAACACTTAAATTATTACATATCCAAAGAAGAGAGAAATAAAATAAAATTCTCACAAACACTCAAAATAAAAATAAGAAAATTCATTAACTAGCAAAACAAACTATTTGTCTTCATGCCTCAGCCCATGTAAACTCATCTTCAATGGAGGACCTGCTAAAAAATATGTTTATGAAGTTCAAAAATTGGGCCACTAATGTAATTTATAATTATCACGCCACATCAAACATTATAGCAGCATATATACGACTAGCCCATGGTCCACCATGTTACCAATTACACAATTCGGCCCTTGAGTAGAAGGCCCAATAAAACCATTATTCAATAAGGCCTTCCAACAATAAAATAAATCAGCCCATGATTGACCCATTCAAAACCACTATCCAATAACCAAAGAGTTGAATTTCCTTCCATGTGAACCTGTACATGATGAACCACATCTTGGGCAGAACAACAACACACCAGGTGATTTCAACATAGGAAATGCAGTTCCACCCATTAAAAGGCTTTGTTGCTTCAGGAAGCAACTTCACAACCGAGTCTGCAGTCGATAAAAATGCTTCATTTTCATCAAGGCAGGACCAATATTCTCTTCTATGCGAAGAACAAAGTATCTGCTACTATCAATTACAGGCTCCACTGGATGTGGCTCTCCCTCTTCTCGTGTGCATGTGCCGTGTGTGAGTGTTAGGTGTGTCTTGTGGTTGTGTGTCAATCTGCCTCTGTGTGCATCTGGGTGTGTGTTGTGAATGGTTGAGTGAGTGTTGTGTGATGTGTGCGTGTGTGGGTGTGTTGTGCATGGGTGTGTGTTGGTTTGAGTGGTGTGGAGACTCTGGCTGGTGGTGGTGGGTGTGTTGTGCATGGGTGTGTGTTGGCGTGAGTGGTGTGGTGGCTGTGGTTGGTGGTGCTGGGTGTACCGTGTATCATACGGCAGTGTGTTAGGTGTGTATCAGTCCCCTCATGGGTGTGTACCGTGTGTGTTATAGCAGAGAGTGTGTGCATGTGTGTGTGAGAGTCATCAGTCTGTGATAGCCGTGTGTGGTGTATCCATGCTCTGTGAAGGGTATGGCCGTGTGTATGGTCTGTGATAGGTGTGTGTGTATGCATGTATTGAGTGTGTATGTGTGTATGTCGTGAGTGAGAGAGGGGTGCTGGGTCTCTCCATTTAGAGAGAGAGAGAGACCGTGTATGTATGTGTGTATGCTGTGAGTGAGAGGTGTGAGCTGTGTGCGTATGTGCATGCCATGAGTGAGAGGTGATGGGTGTGTGAGTGAGCTGCTACGTTGTGTAGTGGTCTGCCGAGAGAGGGGGAGAAAGAGATCCGTGCATCTCCACCCTGTGGAGATCTCCTCTGTGAATCATTTATGATTGTGGATCTAGTGCCCCATGGAGAGAGAGAGAGAGAGAGAGAGAGAGAGAGATAGATTGAGTGGGTGATGAGTGAGTGAGCATCTTGTGATGGGAGAGTAGATGTATATTGTTTTTTTTTATTATTATTTCTTTCCCTTGGGTTCATATGGCCTTTTGCCGAATCTAGAACAGCATGGGGCTGTACTCCATCCATTTCTCTTTCTTTTTATTTCTAAACCATATTCCTCTTTTCACCGAAGACAAACATAATCACCTTGGCTATATACACCATGCTCACCACCACCTTTCTTTTTATTTTATTATTATTTTTTTTTTTGTTGTTGGCCCACCCTCAAATCATTTCTTCTCTTTTTATCTTCATTTATTTTTTTTATTGATCTCTTCCACCCACTCTTTCTTTCTCTCTAAAAACAAACACATCTTTCACCGCCCCAATAACAAATCATCATTCCAAACCCATCCTGACCAAACTATTTTTTTTTTATTTTCTATTTTTTTTATCATTTTCTTTTTTTAACAAATATCAAAAATTATTTATACTAGATGAAAACATCAAAAACTATGTATACCACACAAAATTATATAAAATTATAAAATACTTACAAATTCATAAAATTTTATAAATTAATTTGGCCAAAATGGGTGAAGTTTGGGACTAAAGTTTTAATTTGATTTTTCTAGTGAGGATGGTCAAAACAAAGTGTCCAAGTCTTAGGGCTGGTCAAAATGGGGTGTCTACACAGATGCATGGACTTAAGAGGTGGCTCGTACGAACTCTAGAGGTGGCTCCCACAACAGTGTAGCACTTAGCTCTATATAACACTTTGCTCCACACTAGAAATCAGAGGGTCAATGGATCTATGACAGACAGAGAGTCACAAAGTGACTAATCAGAGGGCCAATGGTTATTTAAGTCGTCTAAGGCATAGGACCTCCATGGTGGTACTTATAAAATAATTACTCAAAACACATTTTAATAAACAGTTATATCCATGGATTTTCCTTAATATATAAAATAAGGTTCATAAAATAAATAACATAATTAAAACACCAACATATCCATGGGTTTCGTTTTAAACAAATAGAGTTCAGAAATTAATTCACGTAATTGAAATATTAATAAAATTTATAAAACATAACTTGTATAAAATAAATTATAGTAACTCAAAATATACGTAAAATATATTATGGTGATTCAAGGTATAATATAACTCATCTTAAAATTAATACATCACTCTTTCTTTCTATTATCAAAGCCTTCTTAAGTATTTTTGTCTGCTTTCCTTAGTTTCTTTTCCTTCCTATTTTTCTTGGCTATGCCTTTCCTCAGTTCTCTCACTATTCGTTTTCTTTCTTCTAAGCTCCCAATACATCTCTTATTTATAGGAGTTCCTGCTCAAGACCCACACTCTAAGTCAATTGGGTCAATTGGATTAGGATGATAGCTAGCAAGCCACATGGTGTTAGCCACGTAGTTCTAGATTATTTTGATCTTATCTAAAGATGTTTGATTAATTCTATTTTGACCCTAATTACTATAATTTTTATTATTACCATGCACAATAACTCTCAAATTTTAAATTAAAATTCATTTTATCACATACAATCATAATATTCAATATTTCATTTTACTCTTACAGAATATTTAATAAAACCTTTAGTGTTTTCATATTTATAATTAAATAATGCTAATATAAAATTTAAGGGACAACTTAAATTTTCAGATTGTTACACTATACAGCCACCTGGTTCGCCTTTTGTCTAGGCATAGGATCTAGGCGATCTTCGCCTTCGCCGAATTCCCAATTGCCTCAAACAACGACCATGACATCGTTGACACGCTTACTAGAGCTGGCAAGCATAGTCACCAAATGGTAATCAATGTCCTTGGCCTTAAGAAAATAGTGCCCCTATCGACTAGAGGATTTCGCCAAGGCATAAAAATCCCGAATAGCAGGGATTCCTAGATTAATCCAAAGTCGGCGATTTAGTTTTACTATTCCCGTCATGATTCAATAAAAATTTACGGTAGGTTGCAAAGGGAGAAGACCCCAGTACCGAAGGACGGCCCTCAAAAACTGGTGAAGAGGGAAACGGACTCCGCCCTCAACGATTGACAGAAGGGGAAAGATGATCGTACTCACATCAGTCTTGTCCATGTTAACCACGCTATCTTCCATAAGTGACAGATGGACGTCATCTGGAATTGAAAAATGGCATCGAAAAGCGAAAACACGATCCGCAGAAAAAGGGCTTTCAAATGTTTCGCCATTCGAGTCAGAATAGAAAGTACTCTAAACAAAAAAACAAGCAAGGAAATAGGAGTTGAAATGAAGAAGAGAAGAACTTACAAGGTGCAGAGAGGACAATGGGGAACAGATGGAAGTTGCAGTGGTCGTGAAATGAAAGAGAGATGCTGAAAGGCAACCAAAGAGCCTTGCATATTCAAAAAATATCTGAAGGGACAACACGGTTTCAAATCGCATTAAATGAATGACGTGTACGAAGAGGCAAGAAATCGTTATGATTTGTAAAACGTGGACATTCTGATGCTTCAGTATTGGAAGGAGTGCAAGCGCCGTATTTTTGACTTTCCATATATAAAACCAAACATGCCGACTAATTGGTGTTAGTCGGATGTTTGGGGGGCAATTGTGGGTGCCGAATAATTGTATACTAAGGAAAGCCAAATTAATTTGACCAGGCCATAGACAATTTGGCTCTATCCAAGGCTCTTAAAGTCAAATATACAAGTCGGTCGCATAAGGAGCCCAGTAGGTACCGACGCACAACCGAAAAGCCGAATAAGCAATCATGCACTGGATTAAGAGTGGGCCCGACCCTAGGGCCCATAAATTAATATAAATAGAGGAACATTAACCAAACAAAGGTATGTGAGAATAGATAAAATAACTTGAGATAGAAGTAAACTTGAGTGCATACTAACTTGTCCGTCGGAGTGCTAATTTCGGCACCCCCAACCGGAGTGCTCATCCCTTTTTCAGGTAGAAATCAGAGGATCAAGGACGTCTGACTGGATCTTGGAGTATTTCCAAACCACTTTTCCACAGCAACCTTATATTTGCAACAAAATTAAAAATGTAGAGTGCCAATTATTTAAATTGAAACAACCAAGATTAAAATGATGCTTTACTTAAATTATAGTAATTAATGATATAATGTTTACCCAATTACAAAATTACCTTCCCTTTTCTCTCTACATTTTTCTCCTTCTCTTCTCTTTTCTATTTACACATTGTCATGCCTTTCTCATCCTTTCTTATCATAACAAATAGCCTTCAACCTTTTTCGGCCATACTAATTGTCACAACCTAACCCCTGCTCCACGGGCTTAGAGACGTAACCAGCCAAAAATCCAAGATTACCAAAGGCTTGCTTAACAGTAAATAGTATAAGGGGCTGGCGGAAGCCAATGATATTACATTACATTGTCCAATGAGCTGTGAAACTAAAATGAATAAAAAAACTTTTATATGCATCACTGTACAATCACCCAATACTATATCATACACATGTACCAAAATCATATACAATACTGAGGGAATTAATCCCTTAATTAGAATTCATAAAACAAAAGATCTTAACTATATGTCACTTGATCACTTTACAAAAGGGTGAATTCATAATCAACCAAAAGCCTTGGAGTTAGTCCAAAGGAAACCTAAAAGGGAGGCACAACAGTTGGCTTTACAAAACAAAAGGTAGGTTGACGCCCTTAAGTCCTTTATGGAGCTTGATCACCTATATATTAAATATAAACAATGACCTAAAGTCTAGTTAATAACAAATGTATAAAGAGGTCAGTCAGTTACTGTAATAAGTCCATTCACATAGCAGTATCATGTTTGTTAAATAAAAGCATAGCAATCCACGTTCACATGTAGCGGTCTTTAAGATCATAGTTCTTGTACATATTTGGCCATAGTATTATTACCTCCAGGCAAGGACCACATGAATATAGGCCACGGTATTGTTACCCCCAAGGGAGGGCCATGTGAACATAACTACGGTATTGTTACCCCCAGGTAAGGGCCACGTGAACATATTACATGAGGTGGAATACTCATTCACTCACTAAATCATATCGCTTTAGAAATAGTCCTTAACAATAACAGTTAGAAATACAGCTTAAACATATCTTTACACCATTGTTACTCATAGTTAGTTCCGTGAAGCATGTGGCTAGGACGCAACGTCTAACCTACATAAACACATGCAAGTATAATGGTTCAACGTATAGTCTCAATGGTTCAGTTTGCTCGTTACCTCATCACTAAATCTCTCATTTTCATTCCTTAATTCTATTTATAGTTATGAAATGCGAATGCATATGAAAACCACTTGAAAACCATGTAAACAGAGGCCCAAAAGTCAGAAACATAGACAGAAAAACAAACTGAACCTGCCCTGTTGGCCGCACGTGCAGTGGTCTGGTCACTCATGTGATGGCCTTGGCTGCACGAGTGGCGGTTAAGCAGAATGCAATTTTGGCCAATTGAAGCTTAGTCGCTCGAGTGGTCTAGGTGAAAACCAGTTCGAAAATTTACTGAAAGTGAAACTCTTCCCTTTTTCAAATCCAACTTCAATTTCATGAAAATCAATGCCCAAAACACCTAAAAACAACTTGATTTCAACATATCTAACTTCAATTAGAAAACATAATTCCAAATCAAACTCAAGTTGTTAAAGGAAAGAGCAAATACAAAAATAGAAATGTAAAGTCATAGAATATGAAGGTTTGAGTCCTAATCTTATTCAAGGAATCAAGTGTTTAAACATGAATAATGCCATGTGGAGTCACATCTTGAGCTAGTTTCTATATTTTTCCTCTTTAGGGTTCTTACCACTAATTTACACCACTTTTGTTTTTGATTCACCTTAGATTCTATCATTGCATGGAGAATACAACTTCATATCATGAGTTTAACGAAGATTATTACCTTAAATTCTTGATTTGGTGAAGATTGCTCAATTTCCCTTCTTCTTTCTTGCCCTAGAGTTTTTTCCCTTTTCTTTTCCTTTTGTTCTAGGCCTCTCCCAAGTCTCTCTACAAATATCTATCTTTATATGTTACTCTTATTTTGTTGCCTAGTACTAATAAATTCTAATTAATCTTAAATTAACTTAATAAAGCATATGCTCTTAATTAGTGTAATTCTCATCTCACACCATCTTAATTTACACCAAATCTAATCATACTATAGTGATTCAGGCTCTAATTGCCTATCACAAATATTTAAGTATATGGTTTACTGATTTAGATAGGTTTATTTCCCAATATTCTCTATCTGTTCTCATTAATCCAATGCAATGAACACATGGCACAAAGAACACATGACATATAATTTTGCATATAAACACATAATTAAGACAAATCACATAATTTAACAATTAATTAAGGAGGCAGGTGTTACATTTAGGGTTGGGCAACCAACCCACCCGCCCGCACAAACCGCCCGACCCTACCCTACCTGCAGTGCTTTGGGCGGTTTCGATGTAGGTAGGCGGGCGGGTGCGAGTCAAGAAATTCACAAAAGTTCGGGTTCGGGTCGAACCCGACCCGCCCGCAACCCGCAGTTTTTTTTTTTTTTTTTTTTTTAAAGAAAAAATAGCTAGTTATTATTATTATTTTTTTGCATTTTGGATAGATGGAGATAACTAGTTATTATTTTTATTTTTACATTTTGGATGAAAGTAAAATTTATTATATGGGTACTTATATACATTATCATGATCTAATGATATTTAAATTAGTGTTACTAGTTTGACTTTTATATATATATATATATAAATCATTATATTCCATTAGTCTAGTAAACACAGTTAAATATGATATTTTGAATTGTCATTCTATTATCACATTAATGCATATTATTATGATCATGTGGACTATTTATTATGATCATGAATTGTATATCTTGTAATTTAATTTATAACTCTTCTAAAAAAAAAAAAAGTGTTTAGAAAGTAACAAAAAATGTCCAAATTTGCTTAAGTTTTTAAAAAAAAAAATCTAAACCGCAAACCGAATCAAGACCTACCAAGACAAACCGCGAACCGCATCGCGGGCGGTTGCGGGTCCATTTTTCCCCAACCGCATAAGTGCGGGTCGGGTCGGTTTTGACCCGCAACCCGCCAAAACCGACCCGTGAACAGCCCTAGTTACATTCTCCCCCCTAGGATGTTTGGTTCTTCAAACTTAAATACCTTCTTCCGTGAAGAATGTAGGGCCTAATGGAAAAAGATCGGGGTATCTTCTTTTCATATCGTCTTCTTTTTCCCAAGTTGCATATATGCCATGGTGATTTTGCCAACCCACTTTTACTAATGGTATTTCCTTGTTCCTCAACTTCTTGATCCAGTAATTAACAATTCGAATGGGTCGTTCTTTATATGTATAATCATCATTCAAAAGGACGTGAGTTGGCTCAATCACATGGAAAGGATCTCGAAGGTAATCCCGTAACATGGAGACATGAAATACATTATGCGTATGCTCCATATTAGGAGGAAGAGCCATTTGGTAGGCTACCAGATTAATCTTTTCAATAATCTCATATGGCTCAATATACCGAGGTGCTAACTTGCCTTTGGCTCCAAAACGAGTCTGCTCTTTCATAGGTGTCGCTTTTATGAAAACATTATCCCCCACTTCATATTCTTTATCTCGCCTACACACATCCGCATAGCTTTTCTGCCTGCTTTGTGCTGTCTTTAACCATTGATGAATCAACTTCACTTTTTCCTTTGTTTCTTGTACAATTTCGGGCCCCAATAAAGGTTTATCTCCAACCCCAACCCAGCAAATCGGTGACCGACATTTTCTGCCATATAAAGCCTTGTAAGGCGCCATGCCAATGCTTGAGTGAAAACTATTGTTATAAGCAAATTCTGCTAGGGGCAAATGAGTCTCCCAATTTCCTTAGAAGTCTAGCACACATATACGTAATATATCCTCCAAAGTTTGTATTGTCTTTTCAGATTGCCCATCGGTTTGTGGATGATATTCACTGCTCAACCTTAATTCAGTTCCCAATGCCTTTTGCAAGCTTTGCCAAAATCTTGAAGTAAATTTCGGGTCTCTGTCGGAGACAATGGATACTAGCACTCCATGCAATCTCACAATTTCATTAATATAAATTGTAGCCAATTTATCCGCATTATAAAATGATTTCATAGGTAAGAAGTGAGAAGACTTTGTTAAACGATCAACAATAACCCAAATCAAGTCCATACCTTTATTGGAGCGAGGTAGTCCAACAATGAAGTCCATAGTGATATGCTCCCATTTCTACTCCGGTATTGGTAAAGGTTGGAGCAATCCTATGGGTCGTTGGTGCTCGGCTTTGACTTGTTGGCATTGCAAACACTTAGACACAAATTCGGTAATTTCCTTCTTCATTCCCGACCACCAAAAGCTTAGCTTTAAATCTTAATACATTTTTGTATTCCCCAGATGGATGGAGAATTTTGACCTATGGGCTTCTTGCATAATTCGCTTCTTCAAATCAACGTCATTGGGCACACATAACCTCCCTTGAAATTTTAATACTTCATTTTCAAAAATGAAACCTAGTCTCAGTTTAGATTCCATTTCATTAATCACTTTCTATAAGAATTCATCTTGTTGTTATTTCTCCTTAATCTCCTCAATGAGTGCCGGTTGTGCAATAATAGCAGCTAAAGTCTCGCCTTGTTCGCACAAAACAATCTCAACTTCATTTCTTTCTAACTCTTGGAGCAATTATCTTTATCTAGTGAGTAAACGAGCCAAGTTCCCAAATGATTTCTGGCTGAGGGCATCGGCAACAATATTTGCTTTCCCTAGATGGTACAAGATCTGTAAATCATAGTCCTTAATTAATTTCAGCCATCGCCGTTGTCTCATATTCAACTCTTTTTGGGTGAAAAAGTACTTGAGACTCTTGTGATCTATGTAAACTTCACATGTTACCCCAAACAGATAGTGGCACCAAATCTTCAATGCAAAAATTACTGCGGCGAGCTCCAAATCATGAGTCGGGTAATTCTTTTTATGTGGCCTCAGTTGACAGGAAGCATATGAAATCACCTTTCCATTCTGCATCAATACATACCCAAAACCTTTATAAGAGGCATCACTGAAAATAGTAAAACCATTCGTATCTGAGGGTAAGGTGAGAATTGGTGCAGTCACAAGCCAAGTCTTTAATTCTTAAAAGGCTGACTCCCTCTGACTAGTTTAATCAAATGGTACCCCCTTTTGTGTCAACTGTGTAAAGCAAAACAATCTTAGAGAAATCTTTGACAAATCTTCAGCAATACCTGACCAAACCTAAGAAACTTCGGACTTCGGCAACACTGGTCGATCTAGGCCAATTAACAACTGCCTCTATCTTTTGCGGATCAATAGAAATGCCATTTTCAGTTATGACATGCCCCAAAAATGTAACACTAGCAAGACAGAATTCACACTTAGACAATTTAGCATACAATTTCTTCTCCATCAAAGTTTGTAAAACAAGTCTTAAGTGTCGTTCATGTTCCTCCTTAGTTTTCGAATAAATCAAAATGTCATCTATAAAAACAACAACAAACTCATCTAAGAACGGCTTGAAGACTATATCCATTAAATCCATAAATGCAGTAGGTGCATTAGTTACTCCAAAAGGCATAATAAGAAATTCATAGTGGTTGTACCTTGTCCAGAAAGCAGTCTTTTCTACATCTTCCGCTTTGACTTTCAATTGGTGATTGTAAACGTCCCCGAACGCCCCGGGAGGATGAGTCCCGTTCTGTTCATTTTGGGCTCACTACAGTTTGGACTCAAATTGTCACGGTTCTCAATCTGAACCAAAGAGTCCAAATCTGGCAAATCGTTTTGAAAAAATAACTTTTTGAAAGAAGTGCCAAACATAGACTGCTTTGCCAGATACAGAGTCGCCACCTAAATATTTTATTTTTAGGAAATTTAGGAAACCCTGACTCGTGCCTAAGGCCACGTATTCGTCATCACCAAAGTTGCCTCGGCTCGGGAACTTGGGTATGATTGGGGAAGGTCACTTCGTGAGCACCCCCGCTCGCCCGATCAAAGATCGGCCTCTACTAACCATGATATCTAGTTTTGAAAACATTATGCGTTCTTATTCCGGTTATTTAGCCTAGATTTACTATGTGATGCGCACAGCATACAAGTATAGACTGGGTCGCCTGAATTGAAACAAAACATTTCATGTTTGTTTTTGAAAGATGGTTTGCTACTCGCAAGTAGGCTTAAAAATGAAGATTTTGCCACCCTAGGGTGGGTTTAGAAAAGATGGTTTTGCCACTATCTAGTGGGCTTAAAACTCACAGTCGATGATTTGTTCCAATCCAAATAACCCAACCTTCACCCACAGGTACTCAGGCAGTTATATCATATAAGCATATAGCCCCATGGTAAACATGCTATCATGGCAGTCACTCACACGCATGTAAGGATGCTAAAGCACAAAAACTTATCGAGTACTCCAAGCCAAAACAGAAGCTATGTTAGAAATCCATGCATGATCCTAACTATACAGAAATACCTAATGCAACACATGCGAAAATGTAACTATAGCAGGCTCGGCTATTCTAAACATGGCATATGGAATGCTACAGCTAACAAGTATTCAACTTGGAATTGAAATACAATGTAGTGAGTTATGATGCGCCGAGCCCGGTGCATGCGAAACAGATGAATGAATGCAAACATGCTATCATACTGTATGCTAATTGAAATATGCCCTAATCTAACCATCATAAGTTGGTAAATAAAAGGGAGAAAGACGTGGGGTTGGAAGACATACATCACACGCACGCACGCACACTTATTACAATTGTGCCCTCTCTCAGAGGGTCCGAATAAATAGTACAGTCCCAAATGAATAGTACAGTCCGAATAAATACAAAATCCTAATTAATTAACAAATTAACTAAGGAATGAAAATAAATTGCACGCAAATCCATGGACCGCCTCAGCTCTGTTCGAAATGATGAATGATGTATGCTTGAGTTGCCTTGCGCGGAAATCCATTGCGATGCCCCAATTAGCCTCTGTTTACAATTAAGCCCGGAATATTGCACGAAACTCCAAAAGACTGCCGGTTTCTGATTTGCTGCAACAGAGAGCAAGAAAGGGGCATGGCAATGTATTTTCACATATGTATGCTTGCCTCGATCCTCGTGCCACCAATCATGCATCCCGATGCATGATGGTTGAGGAGTCGAATTGCACGACTCAATCATGAAATGAATGCACATGAAAACACAACAAGACCTAAACTCCATCATGGGTAATCCAGAGTGTCGGCGACAGGGAATTGAGACACGTTCACTCGAGTACGAACGCCCTCGCTTCGTGCTTGGGCTAACTCCTATCCCAAACACGATGCAAATGAGATGGCATACACAATGCGACTAACATACAACCTAGCATACGTAATGTTATGAAATGGCATACACAATGCTCGATGCAACGTGACATACACAATGCTCTAACATACAACCTAGCATACACAATGCTATGAAATGGCATACACAATGCATGATGGACTTACACCAACATGAATAGACCTCAGCCACACTCACATCAGTAGCCATCAGATGAAAATGAGACAATCGAAATGCGTGCACACATGCACGCAAACCGAGGACCGAACCTGAGGCACCAAATGCCACTCTAACAAGGCATGGCAAGGCATGAAATATGGCATACAAACATGCAAGTTCTAGCACTGAAATATGATGCAAAGTGATCCCGAATCATGGACATATGTCATACAATGCATGGAATAAACCCCGAAACCCAAAACTAGGCACATGTATTGAACCACAAGTATACAAAGAAAGCATTATTTGATCATGAAGTCTAAAGACAGAGCTAAGGCAGTCCCAAAACACACACATTTCCAGTTTAAAGCATGGCCAAAAGGAGTTCACATGAAGGGCTAAGGCAACATGCAAGATTGGCTAGTAAGCATGAGTTGTATGGCATGTATATGAAGCATATGAAATCTCACCAAACCAGCCAAAATCAGTGAATAAAACATGTCAAAATATGCCCAAACAACCTCTGAAATGCAGCCAACATATGCAAAAATGATGGGTTCCTTTAGAGGGCCATACAAGGTGTTATTAAGCACATATAAGATAAACACTTAGCATGGCAAAACTAACTCTGGAAATCAAATATGACAGCCCTAAAACTCACCAAATTGAACCTGAAATGGGTCTAGGAAACATGCAAAGAAAGGCCCCTTTGAAAGGCCTTGAATGGGATTGCTCTACACATGCATCATAAACATAAAATATGGCAAAATGGGCTTTGGAAAGAGCCGAGGCAGACCTCAAAATACTCAGAATGAGGTCTGGAAAGTGACTTCAATGCATGCAAAATATGGTCTCTTTGGAAGGCCAAACATGCTAGTAAACAGAATAAAGGGTGAGAGGGTCACCCCTCTATCATTTCAAAGCTCAAAACCTCATCAAAGCCACTAAAAATCCACTGGATTTTAGTGGCTAAGAGGCCAAATCATAGCCAATGCAAGTACTCTAATGGATAGCCCCAATCATGAAGAGATGAAGAATGCATAGGGGGAAGATGACCCCAAAAAGGAAAGAGGCCTTAAACAAACTTTAAGAGGAGATCAAAAAAAGATCTTTTTCAGTTTATGACAAATCTCAAAAATGTCTACAAGTAAGGCTAAAACATGATGCAAAAATGGCCCTAAAAGAGAGATAGAGGACAAGGGATAGTAGATGGCTTCAAACAGCAAATATCCCTTCAACAAAGTTGAAGAGGGGCTCAAAATAAGACACTTTACAGTTTATCTCGAATCCCAAAAATGCTCACAAATGAGGCTAATATATCATGCAAGATAAGGGCCAAAAGAGGGATAAAGCACAAAGGGTGGGTAGAAGACCTTAAATAGAGAAAAGTCCTTGATCAAACATGAAGATGAGCTCAAAATAAGATTATTTTCAGTTCAGGTCGAAGCCCAAAAATGCTTGCAAGTATATCTTATTGATGAAGCAAAAAAATACAAGTTTAAGGGAAATAGATGCTTACCCTTGAAGAGCAGCAAATCAGGAGCTTCTGGACCAAGTTGGTGAGCTTTCAACCTCTAAAAATCAAGTCCAAAGGGCTGGAATGGATGATGGAGGTGGTAGGCTATGGGTTGGTGTGTAAATGGTGCAAGGTCAAGGATGTTTTGAAGCTTGGAAGAGATAGATATATGGTTGTATGTATCAATGCCCCAGCTGGTTTCTAACCCTTAGAAATGGAGGTGGGGTGCTGGTTATATAGAGGGAGTGGCTAAGGAAAAAGAGGGGAAAAAACAATTCAAAAAAGGAGCCAAAAAGGCAGACCCTCGGACAGAGGGTCTGGTGCAAAACAGCTGGCACAGCTATAATGTACCAGGAGGGACAAAATGGCGGCCAGTGCAAAGGTTCAAGTGTGACGGCCACCTCCCCTGGTCGGCCGGCCAGTTCAAAAGGTTCAGGTGGCCGGCCGGCCACCTTTTTTGGTCGGCCTGCTACTTTTCCTGGTTTTTAAGGACAAAAAAAGGGGCTGCCGGAAAGAAAGGTGGCCGGCCAGTGATTAGGAAGTCCAAAGGAGGCCAACCAAGTGTCCAAATTGAATCCCCAGAAGTTAGCTTTCCAATTGCGCAAACCTTGCATTAAATTTCCTTTTGTGAAAAAAGTTATGGTTGTTTTGGTGAAGTCGCGCAGATTCGGTCCAACCGGAGTGATGCCGTACTTCAATCAACCATATCTCCCTCGTCCGGAATTGGCTTTAGGAGATTCTTGAGTGAAAAATGAAGCCCCAGAAGTCTTCTTTCCAACGGTGGTGGCCTCATAGCTTAATTCCAAGTATGCAAATAAATAAGCCCGATTCGGCGAGGGTTGCTCGACTCTTTCTTAACAGTTCATGCCCATTTTCTCCCCCAACTGGGTTTCTTCCCTCTTCTCTTCTTTTCTTCAACTTCAAACCCCTAAGTAAGGTGTTTTGAAAGATTTTTCAAAGATTTCATCTCTCTTTCATTCATTTCTACTTTGTCCTTGCTCGGTTTACCGAAAAGCGCAACATTTAACAAAATGCGAGCGTTGGAACATCGTAGAAACTTTATTTCAATAATGTTTTGAAATAGAGGGTTTTAAGGTCTAAAATCTTTTGATCAAGATTGTTTTGGTCCAAAAAGGGGTATGAAGTTGAGCTTTGACTCTCTCCTTGCCAAAGAAACTGAACCTTTCCCTTGCACACCTTTCTCCATCATGTAAACCATCAGTCGCGTCCAAGTCTTAAGGGCGGTCAAAAATGGGGTGTCTACAGTTGCCCCTCTTTGACAAAACTCGGAAGTCAAGAAATGACGGGAGTGAATGTCAAAGCCCAGAGACGACCCATTTTTGACAAGGCCGAAGACTTGAACAAACAAACAAAGTACAGACAAATAAATGGTTGCACCCGCAGGCTGCCTATGCATCCCTTTGCAAGGAATCAAACCAGCGTAGTTCAAGGGCAGGATAAAATGATATGTGGGAAGATTTTGATAATTGGACTTATACGCTACACGAAGCCGGTTTGAAGATTGAGGATTTATACAATGCACTGTAATGTAGTGGCTAAAATGCAATGTAATAGCTAAGAGGTGAAGCTACTTTATAGGGGCAATTGGCAATGACTTACCTCATGCCGCTGGGGATCTTTCACTTCTTCTTGGTTGAACTGCAAGTACTACTTTTCTCTCTGACTATGGTCACAACTTTCCCTATTCTCCAACAAGGTGACAAACTAGGTTGATTCGGTATCCAGAATTGAGACGTATACATATGCTATCTCAATCTATGGGGCTGCCATATAGATTTCAAGCCGAGGATATACCCTTGGGTATTTAAACCAGACTTTAGTCTCGGAAATCCTGAACCTTTGCGTTCTAGGCAAGAGCCATTCGAACTCTAGTTTCCACCATCTCAGTTGGTCTCCTACTAACTCACTACTAACAGAGGTAGGTGGCTATACTAGACCATCGAAAGTCGTTCGGGCACGACAAACACCAAAGGAATTGCACCTTTAGAGGATTTAAGGTCTCCTAGACCGGAAAGTGCACGAGACGGTGCGAATAAATGCAAGTGCGATGCGCAAAACAGCGCGAATGATGATGCAGGATTTAAGGTCTCCTTAGACCGGAGGATTTAAGGTCTCATTGACCAGGTGAGTGTACAAGACAGTGCGAATAAATGCAAGTGTGATGCGCAAAACAGCGCGAATGATGATGCAGGATTTAAGGTCTCCTGGACCAGGTGAGTGTAAAACACAGTGCGAACTAAAGATGCACAAAACAGTGTGAGTAGGGTGAATGCACAAAACAATGTGATGCTAAAGGTGAGGTGCGCAAGATAGCGCGATAAAATGCATGCACAATGCAAGTAATGGTCACGGCACAAGATAGCGCGATGCAATACACTAACAAGTGCAGGTGAGGTGCGCAAGATAGCGCGAATGATACAATGCACAAAATAGTGCGATACGCTAAATAGCGCGATTGATTTGAAATGCACAAGATAGTGCGATGTGATATGCAAAGCACAAAATAGCGCGATGAATGCAATACACTAGACAGTGCGATGGAGGTGCACAAAATAGTGCGAATGATAAACTGCACAGAATAGTGCGATGCGCAAAATAGCGCGAATGATAAACTGCACAAAACAGTGCAATTGAGGTGCGCAAAATAGCGCGAATGATTAGAAATGCACAAAACAGTGCGATACGCTAAACAGCGCGAGTGATTAGAAATGCACAAAACAGTGCGATACGCTAAACAGCGCGAGTGATTTGAAATGCACAAGACAGTGCGATACGCTAAACAGCGCGAGTGATTTGAAATGCACAAGACAGTGCGATACGCTAAACAGCGCGATACGCTAAACAGCGTGAGTGATTTGAAATGCACAAGATAGTGCGAGTGAGATACAACCACAAGATGCACAAGACAGTGCTAGTGAGATACAAAGTGTAAGTGCACAAGACAGTGCGAGCGAGATAAAATGCACAAGAAAGTGCGATAAAATGCATCTTCTATGCAAGTATGGGGGCATTTTCCATGCAAAAGATACGAGCATTTTCTATGCAAGTATGGAAGCACATTCTATGCAATATTGAAAGCAAGCATATTCTATGCATGAAACAAGCAAAGCATATTCTATGCGGAATCGAAAGCAAGCATATTCTATGCATGAATCATAACGATGCGCGGCACGCATGCAACAACAGTGTATATGAAAGTTCACATTCTATGCAATAGAGGAGCATCAAATATGTACTATGGTGCCTCTGATTTGCCTCTTAGAGGACTTCGCAACTCACTCAGCTCAAAAAGGGCACACCATGTTCATATTGGCGAGAGATAACATCTGCATGTGAAACCCTCGGGTGCTGCTTGGACTGCCATTCTGACTTGAAGCAGGCTTACACTTGGGGTCGAGATACACTCATACTCCAGAGAAACAGCGAGGCCTGAGAAGGTGCACCTGGAATGCAGTCTCGGATTTTGCTAAAGTTGAAACATGCTAAGATGCTCCAAATTTTCCCTCTTTTCTTTTGCTTTGCAGTCTGGAACCTAAATAGCTTCAGATAGGTCCTTGTTTTACTATTCTGACATGACCTGGGTTGAACCCTGCGGCTTTATGAAAGAACTGATCCTTTTTTGCACAAATGTGGAGAACGACACGGCACTCTGAGCACAAAACGATTTTTGAAATTGAAATGAGAAAAGGGTTCTCAACCGGGTATTGAGCCTACAACTGACCACAGCCAAAACGACTCAACAATGGAAAACAAAGGTAGAACGACCTAAACACAACTCAACAAAGGAAAAACAAGGTAAAATGACCTAAACACATTTGTTGACACTCAAACGACTTAAAACAAGAAACGAGACAAACAAAACGCACAAACACAACACTCAGCTGTGTTACAAAGGCGAGAGACCTCTCGGTGCACGAGGAGCCAGTTTCTCCGGGTATTGTTTCCCACCCTTTCTCATTTGTGATTCTCACATCACTCGGCCCTCAAGCTCTGTTTTTCTGAAAAAGCCCTTTCCTCACTTTTTCTCTTAGCGCACACCTCTCTATTCTACAATCTCTCATTTTAAATCCCTCCCGGGTGGTTGATGGATAAACAGAAGTTGTGGGCTCTGCCCCTAGCATTCCGCTAGATTCTTCTTCTTCTCGCAGCCTAGTGAGTTTCTCCCACGAGGGGGCTGTGCTACAACTGGGTGTGTAGCAAATCTGCAGCCGACATCGATTGATAATGCTCTGCTGGAGAGTTTGGACGTGATCAGATCTGTCCAGATGAGGGAGTGGAATATCTTGATCCATTCTAATTCGTGCTTCGCACTTGGCTTGATACCTCGTTGCTCGGAGGGTGAGAGAGCTTTCAGCCCTTTTGCTGTTAACTTCAGTTGTGCCCTTTTCTGGCAGGTAGAGTGCCCTTCTTGGCAAGTATTGTGGCAATGGGGAAAAGACAGAACACCTGACTCAACTGTGCCCCTAGTTCATCATTTCGACCATTTTTTGTTTTTGGCTTTCTACTAAGACAATTTTGACCAAAATGAGAGTTAGATTAACATGCTTGTTCAATTTTCTGATTTAAAATCATGCAAGTTAGGCTGTGAGCACTGAAAATTTTCCCTTTTTGGGGTCCAAGAAATGGTCCAGTTTTGGAAAAATGGAATAATTTTTGAGAGAAAATTAGTCAACCTCATTAAAAATTCTCAAAAACTATTTTTGCAAACGGCCACTGCTCAACGAGCACGGAACCCGCTCTTGAGATGCACAACTTCAGATCCGAAGGAAAATTGCCCCCTGCTTGAAGAGAGCTTCCTGGCAACGGAAAGTTGCCCCTTGTTTGAACGGCACCGCAGCGTATTGAATGGCAACGGAAAGTTGCCCCTTGTTTGGATAGCACCGCGGCGCATTGTAGTCAGTCCTCAGAGTGACGAACACAACCAAATTCTCGGATTCAGAGAAAGCAAAGATGATCAAAACCATTACATGGACACAGTCGAATTTTGAAGTGTTTTACGGCTGGACTTCAGAATGAAGTTGCCTACGTATCCCAAAGATGGGAATCAAGCCTTACGTAGTTCGGGGTTAAAGTACACTCAGGTATTTAACCTCTCATTTTTATGCTCTAACTTTTGCCAAGGCCACCCTTTGCGAGTTTTCAACCTTGCGAGCTATATTCTTCAATTCTTTTTCATTTCTTTTCTTCTTTTTTTTCCATCTTCTTCTTCTTTTCTTTTTTTCTTTTCATTTTTTGCATTTTCTTCATTTTTTTTTTTTTTTGTATTTTTCTCTTTTGTTCTTTTCTTCTCTTTTTTCTCGCTCTAACTTTTTCTTGGATCGCCCTTTCAGGTTTTCGGCCCAACGAGCCTGTCAAGGGTAAAAGTGTAGCTTGGTCCATGTCAAATGGTTTTGAGATCTCGAATCCGTCTAAATCCAGGAGGGTGACTGCTATTCGCTGACGATGCAGGAGTTCATCCCACGGGGGGGCTAAATTTGCCCCTAGTGTTGTGGATAGGAACTCAGTTGTTCTTCAGCAATACTTTCTTCTTTCTTCTCTTCTGGGATTTGGTATTCTTGCCAGTCTTCATTGATTTGCAAGATGATCCATCTTCAGCTCTCCGAGCACATCTGACATTTTCGCCCCTAGTTCGAGGTCGCTTCGACCGCCACATGTGCCTCACATTGCGGTGACCGCTGAACATTCTGAGTTAAGGTTCAAGGTTGGAAAGCAAAGGGGTCGAGTCTCAGGGTTGAGAGTGATCCTAAGCTGCACAATCTCAAGAGCGATTCCACATAGGTCTTCGCAGGACTGCGCAAAACATTTTTTGAAATCTTTTAAGAAAGCGACTAATCGCTCGCGCATAAGACAATGTAGAACCAATCTGGATCAAGCCAGGATCCTTCTCAGTACTCACATTAACAAACATGATTTCATTCATTAAGGGCTTAGCATGCCTCTCTTTCTCTCAATTGATCAAATTTTTGCAAATCCTGAGGAATTCTTTCCTCTTCGTTTTCATCACAATGTTCAAAAGGTTTTGAAAAACTTAGGTCAATGCAATGAGTTCGAGGCACAGAAAAGTAGGCAAAAAGAACTACCATTTCATTCAAAACTTCTGGCACAACTAGCACAAGGCAGAAGCGAACACAAGAATGTGAAAATCGCTGCTGTTCATTCAAATCTGTTGGCATTACTGGCTCCAAGGCAAAAACAGACTCAAAAGAAAACGAAAAGACAAACACAAAACAAGCAAGTGATGTCCAAAGTAACACCCCTGAAATCACCCGACTCCAACAAAATAGGACTGACTCGGTACAACAAGACAGACCCAACTGACTTAATAAGAAAAGACTAACTCTATACAAAACAACAAGACTGACTCAATGCCCAAGTTAGAAAGCACAAAAACTAGTGTTTGCGTTCAGAACAGTGCGTGCCATTCCCACGTCTGGAGTTTAATCGAGTGCCACCCGCAGCTGGTTCATCCCCCGATCACATGGTCACATTATCCCCCAAGTTCACCGATCCAGTGTCGATAGACTTTGCAGAGCTTGGTGCCGCAATGACCCCGTTGTCAAATAGATCCTGTACTTCATGGCGAAGACAGAAGTAGTTATCGGTAGTATGGCCAGTTTGCTGATGAAAGGCACAGTACTGGGCGGCATCATGCGTAGCCGGAAGAGGATTTGGGAGAGGCCGAGGCTCAAGGGGTTTGAGATGGCCTTGTCCAACAAGGACTTGGAGAGCTTTGGACAAAGGCATATAGAGGGTATGGAAGACCCTCTAACCTCGGGGTTGGTACTTCAAGGTTTGTGGATTTTTGCCGACGCACCAAGAAGGGATTGGCAGTGTGCCTGGTTTGTTGATCTCTTCTGAGTGCAGGATTATAGCTGAAAGGAACGTTTCTGATACAACGACCCTTCTCCCGGCTTGCCCCTTGATTCAAACTGCCCCCAACTTGAGTGGCGAAAATGTCGTCCACAGTTTTTGCAACAACTGCGAGCACTTGCTCTTTGTTCAGTCCCTCGACTTTCAAAGCCTCAACAGCCAATAGAAGATGTTCATAGGGATCCATGTCCGCCCCTATCTTGTTCTTTCCACTCGCCTCCACTTTGCCAAGGGATTGGCATTCCTCAAATACAGCCTATTCCAAGACTGGGGAGCCTTTTGACATGAACTCCCTGGTATGTGATGTGGTTGATGACGGAGCTAATGTCCCGGAGGCCAAATCTGTCACAATTCTCTAAAGATGTTCGATCATTCTCTTCAGCTCAGAAGTAGTGGGTTCACGGGTTTAAGATGATTGAGGTTCAGGTGCACCCATCATGCATAAGTCCATGCTTTCTGGGATAAACACCTCAGGCTTGGTTAGATGGGCTAGGGTGATGTATATGCTGGGGTCATAGGTAGATGGCAGTATATGGATAAGATTGAGGTAGGCAGGAGATGTTTGGTCATTGGGGTCTGAAGGTGGAGTTATCGTCCGATTGTCGATGAGATTTTGGACCTCATGACGAAGGCGGTAGCAACAGTTGGTGCCATAACCGCGCTGCTGACGGTACACACAATACTTGAAAGGGTTATGTCTAGCTGGGAGTGGGTCAGGCAGAGGTTGAGGATCGAGGGGTTTGAGATACCCTCTTTCCATCAAGACTTTTAGTGCGCTAGTCAAGCTCATACAGAGAGGGGTGAAAGTTCTGCCCTGAGCTCGGGCTGGGCCGGTTGTTTGTAGGCTTGGTTTGACAAAAGGGTTGGCTGTGGTGACTGTATTGATTTCAGTGGGTTTGGGAATAGTGCTACTTCCAGCATTGGTACTCCTTGAAATCATCCTCCTTGTCGGTTCCCTTGTTTCTGGGAATGATCCCACTGTTGAACGCATTCTCGACCTGAACCCCCAGTTCATGCAGACTTTTGAAAGTGAATAGTGGAGCGACTATCAACTTTTGCAACATATCATGCTCGAGGTTTCGCACCATCATCTGTACTTGATCCCTCTCAGAAGGGCGGCGATCATCATCTCAGCCGCTTTTGCTTCCACCTCGCAACAAATTCCAAAAAGGCTCATTGGTTCTGGCGGGTTATTTCAAGCTCTTGGATGGTCATTTCAACTTGGGTATTGTAGAATACTGATCGACAAAGGCCTCAGCCAGTTCTTCCCAGTTTTGCTTCACTGTATCCTCCAACTTGGCATACCAAGTGGCTGCTACACCCGACAGGGTTCTTCCATACAGAGAGTTTCGTGGCTTAGTCGCACTCCATCGGCCAGGACATCCAAGAAAAGCCGGATATGTACCATAGATCTCCGCACCCGCTTAAACGGTCAATATGTGGCATTTTGAATTGTCTGGGAGCCGCATGCCTCGATGTACCCATCCTCAATGTCGGGAATGGAGTTAAGGCCCTGTGCCTTTTTGAATTGCTTCTCAAGGTTCGCAATTTTCACTGCGGTCAAATCGAGGTCATTAGCATCAAGGGGATAAAGCTTCTCATTAGGTTGCACCAAGGAACTGAAAACTTGGGCTTGAGCCAACCCTTCTCGGGGATTCGGACACTGTAAATCTTCAACTGGCGGAAGTGGGTCAAAGTTCGGTTGGGGTCCCAAAGCTGGATATGAGGCAGATGCCCCAGGTGGGCGCTGCGTTTCAATACTGGTCTCAACAGCATGGCGCTTCCTCGATGAAGGCCGCTATCACGGCCACAAATTCTTTCGAACCCTGTGCCATCACGGTCTGCTGAGTTCGAACAAAGGTGATGGGACTGGCGACTAACGGATCAGATGAACAGGTGAGCCCTGACTGGCCTTTCTTTGCCTTGCCTCAGCGAAAGAACACTGGTTGCCCTTGAATTGAATCTCTAACCTAACAAAGTCTATCAGCACTAGTCCAATGTACTCGGGGGATATCGGAGCCTTCTGAAGCTATGGTTCCAGGACTACCCTAGCAAAAGAGAAAACAGATAGCATCTCAGCCTGATTTCACGATAACCCATATGAGTAAAGCTGAATGACTGTGCCCCTACAGAATGTTGCCCATAAACTGATACCCTCAGGTAAATTGAATCCCAAAATACTGAACTGGTGCCCGCAGGCCTAATGCCCAAACTTGTAAACTGATACATGCATTTCCCTGTAGAGACGCACTTTAAAGGCACATAACAGATAAGTGAGAGCCAAAACGCCCCTATGTTGGGGTAGGGTTTCCCTGTCCTATTTTGTCAGGAGCTAGGGTTTCACTACGCATGTAGCGGCTTCAAACAACCTATATCGGGTAAGCAACCTGTCCTAGTTTGGAATAGTCACTACGGATTCCGAATATGCACTAGGTCGAATGGTCAAAAGGGTGCCCCGGTAAAACCGGGGTTTGTGTTCTACATCGGGCAGAGCCAGAAACGTAAAGCCTTATGGCACGCAGCCTCTGGCAAACCGCTCAGGAATAGCAGATGGCAAACACGATGTCCTAGGCGCACCAATGCAAATGCAATGCAAAGAAACACATAAGTGTAATCAAAGCAAGATATCATCAGTTTGACTCAAGTTCTCTAAATCCCCAGTGGAGTCACCAGAAACAGTAGACGTCCCCGAATGTCCCGGGAGGATGAGTCCCGTTCTGTTCATTTTGGGCTCACTACAGTTCGGACTCAAATTGTCACGGTTCTTAATCTGAACCAAAGAGTCCAAATCCGGCAAATCGTTCTGAGAAAACAAATTTTTGAAAGAAATGCCAAACATGGACTGCTTTCCCAAATACAGAGTCGCCATCTAAATATTTTATTTTTGGGAAATTTAGGAAACCCTGACTCGTGTCTAAGGCCACGTGTCCGTCATCACCAAAGTTACCTTGGCTGGGGAACTTGAGTACAATTGGGGAAGGTCACTTCGTGAACACCCCCGCTCGCTCGATCAAAGATCGGCCTCTACTAACCATGATATCTAGTTTTGAAAACATTATGCGTTCTTATTCTGATTATTTAGCCTAGATTACTATGTGATGCGCACAGCATACAAGTATAGACTGGGTCGCCTGAATTGGAACAAAACATTTCATGTTTGTTTTTGAAAGATGGTTTGCTACTCGCAAGTAGGCTTAAAAATGAAGATTTTGCCACCCTCAGGTGGGCTTAGAAAAGATGGTTTTGCCACTATCTAGTGGGCTTAAAACTCACAGTCGATGATTTGTTCCAATCCAAATAACCCAACCTTCACCCACAGGCACTCAGGCAGTTATATCACATAAGCATATAGCCTCATGGTAAGTATGCTATCATGGTAGTCACTCACACGCATGCAAGGATACTAAAGCACAAAAACTTACTGAGTACTCCAAGCCAAAACAGAAGCTATGTTAGAAATCCATGCATGATCCTAACTATACAGAAATGCCTAATGCAATACATGCGAAAATACAACTATAGCAGGCTCGGCTATTCTAAACATGGCATATGGAATGCTACAGCTAACAAGTATTCAACTTGGAATTGAAATACAATGTAGTGAGTTATGATGCGCCGAGCCCGGTGCATACGAAACAGATGAATGAATGCAAACATGCTATCATACTGTATGCTAATTGAAATATGCCCTAATCTAACCATCATAAGCTGGTAAATAAAAGGGAAAAAGACGTGGGGTTGGAAGACATACATCACACGCACGCACGCACACTTATTACAATTGTGCCCTCTCTCGGAGGGTCCGAATAAATAGTACAGTCCCAAATGAATAGTACAGTCCGAATAAATACAAAACCCTAATTAATTAACAAATTAACTAAGGAATGAAAATAAATTGCACGCAAATCTATGGACCGCCTCAGCTCTGTTCCAAATGATGAATGATGCATGCTTGAGTTGCCTTGCGGGGAAATCCATTGCGATGCCCCAATTAGCCTCTGTTTACAATTAAGCCCGGAATATTGCACGAAGCTCCAAAAGACTGTCGGTTTCTGATTTACTACAACAGAGAGCAATAAAGGGGCATGGCAATGTATTTTCACATATGTATGATTGCCTCGATCCTCGTGTCACCAATCACACATCCCGATGCATGATGGCTGAGGAGTCGAATTACATGACTCAATCGTGAAATGAATGCACATGAAAACACAACAAGACCTAAACTCTATCATGGGTAATCCGGAGTGTCGGCGACAGGAAATTGAGACACGTTCCATCACTCGGAGTATGGAGTCTTGGAAATCGGTATGGAGTCTTGGAAATCAGCTATGTACCTGGTACTCTCTCAATAATGAACTCTATTTTCCTATCAATCAAATCCCCTGGCAAATCATTGGGAAATACATCTGGGAATTCTCCGGCTGTAGAAATATTGTCTATCTTTTGTTTATCAACCGTAGGTGTATGCAATACACAACACAAATATCCTCTACAGCTTTTTTTAAGTAGTTTACATGCCTTCATAGATGAAATCAAATAAGGGGGAGGCACAACACCAACTCCGTTAAATGTAAACTCAGGCAAATCAAGTGAGCAGAAAATAACTTGCTTAGTTACACAGTCAATCGTAGCATGATATTTCAATAGCCAATCCATCTCCAAAATTATATCGAAATGATCAATATTCAGGGGCAACAAATCAACATATAAATGCATATCTCCAACAACAAGGTCACATGCAGGATACATATATGCACAAGTCATGGACCCTCTAGTTGGAGATGCTATAACTAACAAATAACTCATCGGTTTCAAGGGTTTAGTTAATTTTCGAGAAAAAGCATATGAGACAAACGAATGCATACACCCTGATTCAATCAAAACATAAGCATTCTGGGCACAGATAGGGAGTATACCTGACACTATTGTCTCTGTGTTCTAGACGTCTCTCGGTACAAGAGCAAAAACCCAGCCTTGCCTTATGGTTTCTTTTCCTGTAGTAGTTTTAGGATTTGATCTCGATGTAAAGACGGATGTTGCAGAACTTTCTAGTGGTCTATTTGTGCCTTGGGATAAGAGAGGACAGTCTTTAACCATGTGGCCTTTTTGCCACAGCGGAAACAAGCCCCAAAAATTTTATAACACACCCCTTGTGCCTTTTTCCACATTATGGAAATGGTGGTATAGAATTATTTCCTTAACTGGAACTCATTGTAGATCCTGTATTCTACTTCTTATTCCAAAAAATTAGTCCGGTCCTTTTTAAAATTGAACCCTTGTCTTTTTCTCTTCCACTCAGTCACCGGTGCCTTAGCTTGCTTAAGTGCCGCAATGTTGGCCTTGGCCATGAGAGCGCGATTAAGAACATCTACATACTTTATTAGGTGAAGAACATTCACTCGGTCCAGCACTTCCACATCAAGTCCGCCTTTTTCCACATTATGGGAATTGAGGTATAGAATTATTTCCTTAACTGGAACTCATTGTAGATCCTGTATTCTACTTCTTATTTTGAAAATTAGTCCTGTTCTTCTTAAAATTGAACCCTTGTCTTTTTATCTTCCACTCAGTCACCAATGCCTTAACTTGCTTAAGTACCGCAATGTTGGCCTCAGCCATGAGAGCGCGATTAAGAACATCTACATACTTTATTAGGTGAAGAACATTCACCCGGTCCAGCACTTCCACATCAAGTCCGCCTTTAAACTTGCGAGCTTTCTTATAGTCAGTATCTACCATGTTGTAGCTTGCTTTTCGTGCTCATTTTGGATACGATTAGCCCTATAGTTCGGACTCCCATGGTTTTGAATCTGGTTTTACAAGTGCAATGTGAAACGGATAAACACAAAAGAGTCCAAATACAGCAAACCTTTTAGAAAATCAAGTTTGAATAAAAAATGCCAGAAATGGACCACGTTGCTAGATTTTAGAGTTGACACCTAAATATTTTTAAAAAATTTAGGAAACCCGTGACTCGTGCCAAAGGCCATTAGTCTGTCATTACCAAAATGTCTCGGCTCGGGAACTTAGGTATGAGAAGGGAAGGTCATTAATTGAGCACCCCACTCACTCAATCAAAGATCGGCCTCTACTAATTATGATGTGATTTTATTTACATTATATGCTCTTATTCCAGTTATTATGCTAATTTTACTAGGTGATGCACACAAGTATAGACCAATTCACAAAATTTGGAATGCTTTGATTTTATGTTTGTTTTTGAACAAGTGTTTTGAATACATGCCACTTGAAAAAGAGAGCTTGTATTGACATTAATCAAATTATTCCAACTTAAGTAAAAAGGCCTTTATCCACCGGCATTTAAACAGGTATATCACTTAAGCACTTAGCCTCATGGAATATGCTTGATATGGCAACACAAACACACAATGCAATATGCTAAAGTAAGAAATGCTCACCTAGTACTCCAAGGCAAGCCAAATAAAGCAAAATAATTAGAAGAAATGCATGCTTCTAAACAATGCAATATGACTAATGCAACACACACATTATGTAGATAACAAGTTCGGCTACTAGTATGGCATATGAACCAATTCAAAGCATGCGATAAATCACGTATTCGTTTAAAGAAGTTGAATTTTGACATCGGTTAGTATGATCAACGAAACCCTCATGACGAATGGATACAAGTCATGGAAAATACTAAGTAAATATGATGCTACCATTATAAGTGGGTAAATAAAACAGAGAAAGAAATGGGGGTTGAAAGATATACACAATTATTGCATATTTTGCCCTTGTGCAAGAGGGTCCGAATGAGTATCCGAATAAACTACTTATTACAAATCCAAATGAATAGACAAATAACTAGCTATCTAATTTATTACAACAAGGACATTAAAGACATGATAACAATAATAATTACAACCATAATTACAACAATAAGATGAACAATAATATTACAACATTAATGTATATAAAAAATGCACAAGGATCGTATGCGCGTCAATGAAGATAGTTTTCAAAAATTGCGCTGTTTGCCATCTGTGGAACTGCTATATTTCACCCTCAGCCATTGTCCTCTCTTTTTGCCAAAAATACTCTACTTACCAAACATTGCAACTCGACCGGCCTGAATGAGGCCTGGTTGGGTCCAAACAAGATCGGTCGTGCCCTATTTTCATACAGAAAAATATTTTTGTGATTTGAGGTGAAAATAGTACAGACAAAGCCTTTCTAAGCCCTGTTTGTCCCTTCTACTCTTCTTTATCATAGGGAAACTTAAGAGAAGAATGGATTCGGTTCCAAAACCATCAATAGGCGCAAGTTGATTGCTTGATGATTTTGGACACGTTTGGACAAAAAGTTAATAAATGCAATGAAAGACGACCACACATTTCCTTTAATCATGAAGTTAGCTCAAAGAGGGAGGTAGACATGCCTCAAGATTCATCAAAACATCATGAATTAATATGTGATGACTCTTGACGCGATGGACTCGGCATAATGTCCAGCAGAATCCAACCAATTTTATTACTCCTTTTTTATGTCGGTTTAGTCGATTTTAAGCCGATTTTATTAGTCATTTTTGACTTCCCTTTACATTCTTTAATCATTTTGTCCCAAAGTGATATTTAAGTCCACTAAATAAAGAGAAATGTCAAACAAGAAGTGATGCTTAGAATGAAAGAGAGACTATGCCTTGATGATGAACCTCCGAAAAGATTACGTGAGGTCTCTTTCTCATGCCTTGAATAACAATCAATCGCTTGAAACAACTCTCAAACATAGAAAACCAAGAAGTGAGGAAGAGCACAAAAATGATTATGCGAAGTTGATTATTGGACAAGTGGGACTTTTTACATGGAATTAAGTAAGAAAAGCTATCAACCCGAATGACTCGGTGTCTAAGGCCTAAACAACCAAAGCCACGAGGACTTACAACACAACAAACATAATATTCAAAGCATAAATTTAAAAGACATTAAAACAGCCCACAAATAAAAGCAAGAGAATATAAATAAAAAGAGTAGAGAAAATGTTATGGAACAAAGCCTAAGGAAGAGTGGCTAACCTCTCCACTTTTTACAATTTTAAATCACATATTCCAGTCCCAAAACAGTAGCTAAAACCATGTTAAAAGAGCACAAAAGATAGGCAAAAACAAAGAGATGCAAAACTAGTAAGCAAGACTAATGAGGGATGGCTAACCCCTCCACTTTTGGGACATCTAAACCATGTTTTCCAACCTTTTTAAGTTCTGAAAATCAGTATGAAAACCAAAGAAAAGAGTGCAAAAACAAAGGGTATAAGCTATGGGATAAGGTCTAAAAAAGAATATTAAGCCTCTCTACCTTTGTAGCTCTTCAATCCCAAGTTCCAACACTTGGAATGGATCCAAAATAGTAGGAAAACACAAGAAAAAGATTGAAATGAAAATAAGGAAAAATGTCACAAGCTTATATCTCTTGAAGAGAGCAAGCTTTGGTTGTTGATCAAACTTGATTCCAAACACCCTCAAGTTTATGAAATATGGTTTAAAACTTCAACAAAAAGCTTCAAGAACAAGCTCTAATGGTGTATGTATTGTGTATGTATTGTTAAGGAAAGTTTGAAGGTGAAGAAAGATGTTGAAGATGGAGGGGGGTCTCTTTAGCTCTTCAAAGCTTTTGGAAAATTTTGCTAACCTTTAATTCTAAATGTAAGGGATCTATTTATAGAATTTGAGCCAATTTGGTCTAAAATATCTTCAAAAAACAACAGCTAGCGAATTCCCGCAGCTATCCTATTTGGCACTAATAAGACCTGGCCAGCCCCAAAAAACCCACAGCCGAACCAAATAATGCAAGGCCATGTTTAAAAAGGCACTCTGGACAAGTTTTCATTGAAACCTGACCGGGTCTAAACAAGCCACGGCTGGATCTAAACAAATCGGGTCAAAAATTTTGCTTTCAAGCCCGACTTCAAATAGCCATATCTCCCTCATCTGGACTCGGTTTTAGGTGATTCTTAAATCTAAATTGAAGCCCCAGAAGTGTAATTTCCAATGGTAGTGGCCTCACATTTAAATTCTAAGTGTGCAAAGAGATATGCTTAATTTAGTGAAGGCTGCTCATTTCTTTTTTAACGGTTTGATGCTTAACCTTTTCATAAACTAATTTTCTTCCAACCCTTCTTATTTCTTTCAAATCCAAACCTATAAATAAGATGTTTTTAAATATTTTTCAAGGAGTTCACCTCCTTTCCATTTATTTTCACTTTGTCCTTACTCAGTTTACCGAAAAATATAATATTTTAAACGAAATGCGAGCCTCGGAACATTGTAGAAATATTTGAAAAAATATTTTGAAACAGAGGGTTTTTAAGGTCTAAATATTTTGGCCAAAATGGGGTATAAGGTTTGGAATTAGAGCTCCAAACCAAATTCCTTCATTGAGAATTCAAAATATTGCACAGTATAACTTTCATCATCGGGTGTTTGGAATAAAGCGCCCAAATCTTACGGGTGGTCAAAAATGGGGTGTCTACATATGTGTGGCGCATAGCATACAAGTTTTGTGAATTTCGCTTCATATTCAACCATTGTCATTGCAATAACCCGATCTCTTTATATGTTTTCCGGTATGCTTTCAGCCTCATATTATGTGCTTAATGTAAAATTCCATGTGAAATTAAGCTTGATTGTGTGAATTATATGGTTATGGACTTATATCTGTTGATTATGAGCAAAATCTGTTACAATTGAAATGTTTGGATCAGTAATTGAAAGCCTTAGAAGCTTGATAATCTGAAATTGACTTTATAATTGTGATCAACGTGATTTTTAGATCATAAAATGAATTTTTGTGAAAATTTGATTCGGAATGATTAAATTGATTAAATTTTGGTCAACTCTTATAAAACTCTCTTAAGCTCCTCACTTGGCTACTTGGTATATCATAAGAAAATATCTCTTGAGAGAAAGAGAGAGTTAGAGAGGGAGTGAGAGCTTCAACAAGGAGGAAGATTGGGAAATTGAGAAGAATTGTAGAGATCTAAGCTCAAGGTAGGTTCAATTCACCTTGTATAACCTCTCTCTCGAACTTAGTAAGAGTTCCTCTTACATTCATGCAACCTAGGGTTTGTGATTGGGATCAAGTGTGTGATAATTGCTTAATTGGAAAAGTGTTCTTATAACTTGGTTGTGTTGGAATTAATTTGAGTTATATGGAGGAATTATATCTTATTCCTTGATTTTCATGTTGATTTCACATGGTTATACATATATATTGTTCATATGTCAAATGTAACCATACAAAAGGGTATTGAATTGTGTATGTGAATCAAGAAGAGGTTATGGCCTAATTAGACTTGTAATTTATGTTTATCGTGGTATTATAGCTTGTAACCCGTGACTATAATGATGATATGCCATTATATTGAGTTGGTTTTCCATTTCTCCCCTTTGTGATGTAATGACTTTGATGAATTTGTGCCTTTATTCGGACTGCACAAAACAGGGACAGAGACTGCATGTGCGGGGGTCATGGCCGCACATGCAGAAAACACCACCGCACATGTGGAAAACAGGGGATTTCGAAGTTAAGCTACTGAAATTAAAGCACGTGCGGGGAAGGATTACCGCACGTACGGCCACCTTCCCGCACGTGCAAAGGGGACTGCCGCACATGCGGCCCAAGAGGAGAAAATTAGTGTCTTCCTTTTCTGCTGTTTGACCCTCTAAAATGTGTTTAACGCTTTTAAAATGCTTGTAATTAAATGTGAATGGAACGAATCAGATATGGATTACAAAGTAAAGAGACTAACTTATAAGTGACTCGTGTGTATGTAGGTCACATACAGGAGAGAACTAATGCTCTGCCACATCACTATGAGTAATAGTACTGTAGCAACATATTTCGTTTATCGTTAATAACTATTATTGGCATTCTGTTGTTCGTAAGCTAACTATGTCACCTCATGATGAACAATCGGAAAACTTATGTGTGATATTGAATAATGATATCCTTATGGACTTCAGGTCGTTCTGCTTTGCTAATGATAGGCCCAAGGCCATTCAGTTATATGCCACTGAGTGTGGACAGATTTAAGGTAGAGGAAGGTGAGGACATCATCCCATTACTACTGGAAGCCCATCATTGTGAGTATTAATAGTGTAATGATGTATATAGTTGCTCTTGCATTTCTGTTTATGAATTATTATACTTTGATTATAATTGACACGTTGGAGTCACTGTACTATGGGTTAAATGTCTCTGATTATGAATGGTGTAGTGAGATGAGTCCCACTAGGATCCACGTATGTTATTAATATAAATTATATTTATTGCGACAGAGTACATTATGTGAATTAAGTTGTGACAGAAAGAATTAAACTATGACATTAATATGGACCTAAGGACGTTTTGTTCAATTGATGGGCCTAAAGCTGTATGATGTGAATTATTTATGACTCATGGCCCTAAGGCCGAGGCAGATGGAGACATGCCGATGTTCCATCTTCCCTATATTGCTCTGGACAACTGTCGTTATGTGGGCCTGAGGCCGTTCTGTATTACATGTGGACCTGGGCCGTTCTGCATTACATGTAGGCCTGAGGCTGTTTTGAAATATGGTATGGATAAGACTTATTTATGGTTGGTTTGATAATGTATATTAATATTCTCCAAGGCTATGCTCATCCACCTAACCACCTTACATTGCTATTATTCACTAGGCCCTGCTCACTCCGTGTTATGTCTGCCTCTGTAGATAATCAGCTTGGAAGTCAGTCTTAGTCCAGCTTTACCAACTTTTCTTTTTGTCAACTTCGCCGTGCCCAAGTGGTTGATGAAGTTTCTGCATTTTGTGGAGTTCCTTTCATATCCCATAGCTTTGGCCACTAACCTTTTGTCAAATGTTATTATTCATGTATGACCGTTTTTATCAGTGCTTTAGTTATACCCCTCCCAGTTGCGAGGATGGGACTGTATATATATATGTATATATGTATATAACTGCCTCTTATGTATGTGTTCATTATACGTTGGACTGTCTGATGAAATGTTTGTGATCCTGGCATATAAGTGTAGCTCAATGGATGTTGTTTCAATTTGATAATTGCTTCCATTCAGGCCCCATTTATATAGATAGTTATTAAGTTTGAGAGCGTTATCGAGTTGGTCATGCCCAAACTTTTAGGGGCGAGTTTGGGGCGTGACAGTCATAGTGCCCTACTTTAACTGCTCAAACTCTGATACTTTGCTGTCACAGACATATTTAGGAAAATATTTTCATAGAAAGCCTCTTTAAATTGAGCTTATGTCATGGAATTATTGCCTTCTCGGATTAGCATCCACCAGCATCTTGTTTCCTTTTGAAGAGTAAAGATAGCTAACAAAACCTTTTGTACTTCTGAACATGGAAAAACTTGAAACAACTTTTCTATTTCCAAGATCCAAACCTCGACTTTCAACGGATCCTTGGAATGTTGGTGGCTTCATTTTATTAAACTTCTGTGTTAGGGCTATAATGTCATCATTGTTAATTGGTTCAGGTTGCAACAGAGGTAGAGGAGGAGGTGGGACATGCTCTCTTTGCCTCAAAGATTCAATCAACAATTCTACCATTCTTTTCAACCTATCTATTCTAGCATCCGACGACTCTGAGTCATCTACATTTCTTGCATTCTTCATTTATCTATAGAAAACAAGAAATAATAAACATATGCAAGATAGTTCTCACATTCATATCATTTATGCATATATCAAATTCACACACACTCATACATGCAATACAATGTCCTAATTTCTTTTCTAAGACATCCTATAGCTCATTTGGATGTGTGTGTGCGGTATAACTCATGCACTGATACCACTCTATCACGACCCAACCCCCGTCCCACGGGATTAGAGACATAACTGGCCAATAATCTGAGATTACCAAAGGTCTGCTTAATAGTAAATAGTATAAGGGGCTGACGGAAGCCAATGATATTACATTACATTGTCCAATGAGCTGTGAAACTAAGATGAATGAACAAACTTTTATATGCATCACTATACAATCACCCAATACTATATCATACACATGTATCAAAATCATATACAACATTGAGGGGATTATATCCCTTAATTAAAATTCATAAAACAAAATATTTTAACTATAGGTCACTTGATCACTTTACAAAAGGGTGAACTCATAATCACCCAAAAGCCTTGGACTTAGTCCAAAAGAAACCTCGAAGGGAGGCAAAATGGTTGGCTTTACAAAACAAAAGGTAGGTTAACGCTCTTAAGTCCTTTCTAGAGCTTGATCACCTACCTATTAAATATAAATTGTGAACTAAAACCCAATGAATAACAAATGTATAAAGAAGTCAATCAGTTACTGTAACAACTCCATTCACATAGCAATATCATGTTCGTTAAATAAAAGCATAGCAATCCACGTGTACATATAGTGGTCTTTAAGATCATAGTTCTTGTACATATTTGGCCATGGTATTATTACCTCCAGGCAAAGGCCACATGAATATAAGCCACGGTATTATTACCCTCGGACGAGGGCCACGTGAATATAACCACGGTATTATTACCCCCGGGTAAGGGTCACGTGAACGTAAACCACAATATTATTACCCTCGGATAAGGGCCATGCAAACATATTGCATGAGGTGGAATACTCATTCACTCACTAAATCATATCACTTTACAAACAGTCATTAACAATAACAGTCAGAAATATAGCTTGAACATATCTTTACAACATTGTTACTCACAGTTAATTCTGTGAAGCACGTGGCTAGGATATGGCATCTAACCCATAAATATATGCAAGTACAATGGTTCAACATATAGTCTCAATGGCTCAGTTTGCTCGTTACCTCATCGTTAAATCTCTCATTTCGTTCCTTAATTCCCATTATAGTTGTGAAATGTAAATGCATATGAAAACCACTTGAAAACCATGTAAACAAAGGCCCAAAAGTAAAAAATATAGACAGAAAAACAAACTGAACCTGCCATATTGGCCGTACGAGCGGTGGTTAAGCAAAATGCAATTTTAGCCGATTGAAGCTTGGTCGCTCGTGCGGTGGCCCAGGCCGCTCGAGTGAACTGGGTGAAAACCAGTTTGAAAATCTGCTGAAAGTGAAACTCTTCCCTTTTTCAAATCCAACTTCAATTTCATGAAAATCAATGCTCAAAACACCTAAAAACAACTTGATTTCAACATATCTAACTTCAATTAGAAAACATAATTCCAAATCAAACTCAAGTTGTTAAAGGAAATATCAAATGCAAAAATAGAAATGTTAAGTCATAGAACATGAGGGTTTGAGTACCAATCTTATGCAAGGAATCAAGTGTTTAAACATGAAGAGTGCCATGTGGAGTCACATCTTGAGCTAGTTTCTATATTTTTCCTCTTTAGGGTTCTTACCACTAATTTACACCACTTTTGTTCTTGATTCACCTTCAATTCTATCATTTCAAGGAGAATACAACTCCATATCATAGGTTTAAAGAAGATTCTTACCTTAAATTGTTGATTTGGTGAAGATTGCTCAATTCCCCTTCTTCTTTCTTGCTCTAGAGTTTTTTCCCTTTTCTCTTCCTTTTGTTCTAGACCTCTCCCAAGACTCTCTACAAATATCTATCCCTGTCTCTTTTTATTTTGCTGCCTAGCACTAATAAATTCTAATTAATCTTAAATTAGCTTAATAAAGCATATGCTCTTAATTTGTGTAATTCTAATCTCGCACCATCTCAATTTACACCAAATCTAACCATACTATAGTGATTCAAGCTCTAATTGCCTATCACAAATATTTAAGCTTAAACATACGATTTACTGATTCAGACAGGTTTATTTCCCAATTCTCTCTATATGTTCTCATTAATCCAATGCAATGAACACATGGCACAAAGAACACATGACACATATTACACATGACACATAACTTTACATATAAATACATAATTAAAGCAAATCACATAATTTAACAATTAATTAAGGAAGGGGTGTTACAGTAATCTATCATTTCTCTAACAACGATAGCAACTTCCTCAACTTACCAATCTAGTCCCCATAACCTTCCCCTCTCGGAACCTCTTCTTACCATTTTGTAGATTATAAAATGCACATACAAAAATAAATAAATAAATAAAATTATGAAAATCTATTAAAAAAAAAAAAAAAAAGGGTCGGTACCAAAAACTCATCCCACACAATTGAAGGACGAAACCCTTTTTTGTATTTTTTTTAATTAAAGAGAAGGTGAATAATCAAATTGAATGGCAATAAGGCAAATAACATGTAAAACAAGGTCAGTTAATCAACCTGAACTAGTTATAACACACAATTCCCCCACAATTCCCTTCCTTCCCTGCCTGCTGTTATAGAGAGAGAGAGAGAGAGAGAGAGAGAGACTCTCACAGCACAGCACATAGCAAAGGGTTACCAAAACAACAAAAAAGCTTCCAAAGACAATAACAATGGCTACCTCTTCCAAGATCTTGACACTATGCTTCATCACCACTCTGATCTGCTTCTCATCATACGGCGTCGTTGCGAGTGTGAATCACGAGCACCAGTTGGTGGTCGGGTGGGGGGTTCTACCCACCACTAGATCCGGATGCAGGGGGACCATCGCCGAGTGCCTCGCCGACGACGAGGAGTTCGGGCTCGATTCTGAGGCCAGCAGGCGCATCCTAGCCTCAACACGCTACATCAGCTACGGTGCGCTTCAGAGGAACACTGTACCCTGCTCCAGACGTGGCGCCTCCTACTACAATTGCCGATCTGGTGCCCAGGCCAATCCCTACTCCCGTGGTTGCAGTGCCATTACTCGCTGCCGCAGTTAGTTTTCCTCCTCCTCCATTTTCACTTTTTATTTTATTTTTTATTTTCAAGAAATGGCTTTTTTATTTTTTAACCCGACCAGACAATTGAGTTTTCTTATCGAAAAAAATCATTAACACTGTGTTTGGTTGGGGGATTTAAAGAGAAATTTGGAAAGAAAAAGGGAAAAGGTATGTAAAATTAAGTGAAATATATACACGTTTTATTCATATTTCACTTATCTTTTTCATTTCTTTTTCTAAATCCCTCCTCAAATTTCTCAACCAAACATACCATAAAAGAATAGACTCTTCTCAGTAAAAGTTGTCAAAAAAAGAAAAAAATTAATTGAACCTTGTTTTCATAAACTCTTGTCATTTTTTTTTTATACGACTCTTTCGTTTAATAATTCTTATCAAATTTATTATTTAATTATTTTTATCAGAAAGCTCAACTGTCTAATCCAGTGGAAATTTCAACCGGCAAAGAAGCCACTACCCTTTTTAAGTTACTTTTATATTTTTTATGGGATGGTTTTTTTTGGGTTATACAATGGAAAAAGAAAGAGGGAGATTGGTGATATGGGTCTTTTGTTGCCTATGATGGAGATGATTGTTGTAATTAATTTCATATATGTCACCTCTTGGGTATTGGGAGTCATGTTCCTAATATGATTATATTATTCCTTCGGTCTATTTAGTTTTATTTTTATTTTTTTGATTTTTTGTGTTTGTTTGTCAAGAAATTAACATTTTCCATGTGGGTTTGTGAATAAAAGTTTGGGTTTTTGATTTGTATAATCAATCAGCATTTGCATTTTTGAGTCTGGCATTTTTCTTGAAATCATTGTCTGCTTGACACAACTCTTCTGATCTTCTCTAATATCTTCTCTCTTTTCCTTTTACTTTTGTACAGGATGAAGTTAAATGGAGGACAAGTTGTATCCCACAAAAGTCAATAGTGGGACTCAAATTCAATTATCTGGCCATAGCAAGACTCGAATTTTGATATCTCGCCGCAACGAGACTCACAAATCCGGGTATCACGCCTGATTCGCAGTCAATCTTTGGTCTCAATTCTTCTCTGATTTCGCCAAGTGTGTGTTTATTTTTATTTTTATCTTGGGGGAGTGGTATAAATGTACACAGATTGAGACTTGACTCTATAATTTACATTTACAATAATTTTTTGGCTCTCATTTAAGTTCTATGTTTGAATATTTTTTTCAAATTTTGAAATGGTATACTAATTTTTATTTTATTTTTTGATTTCTGAGAGTTGAGGAGATTCCGACTTCTGAGGAAATTCAAATCTTTTTTAAAATTTTGGCCACTAGTAGGAGCCCTTTTCTTTTTCCCTATCACGAAGGAAAAAGGGGTAAAGGAAAGAATAAGAAATGGAATAATGTGAAGAAAAAGTAACAGGAAAAAGTTAAGAGAGGGAGAGAGTGGAATTATTATGTGGCAATGAATCAAAATGTTAGGCCCTCTCGGGTGTGTTTGATTGAACGGACTGGATAAGAGGGAATTAGAATTCATCGGACTTGAGTTCTGAGATTGTGAGTCCCTCGGACTATGTAGTTGGATTAGATATGTATCTTGTGTTTGTTTTTTCATGGGATTAGATGTCTGGAAAGGATTATTTTTAGTGAATCCAACGTTTGGTTGAACGGACTGGATAGGATAAATGAATAAAAGACTATTTTACATTTTTTTAATTTTTACTAAGTAATAGCAATATTAAACATATCTTTAATATTTTAATTATTTTTAGTTAGATTAACTAAAAATTTATTTTATTTTATTTTTTACACAATTAAATAAATTTATTTTTTTTAAATTAAATTAAATAAATAAATAAATAAAATATCAATAAAAATTTATATTATTTTTTTTAATTAAAATTTTAAATAAATTTGTTTTTAAAAATAATAATAATTAAACAATGAAATTAAATAAAACATCTATTAACATTTAAATAATGAAATTAAATAAAATATAAACAAAATTTTAAAATAAAACATCAATAAAATATCTATAAAAAATTATTTTAAAAAAATAAATAAAACATCAATAAAAAGTTAAATAAAATTATTTTATTTTTAAATTGAGATATTTAAATTTTATTAAATTTTACTAAATATAATACATAATTAAATAGTAGAGGGTTAAAATAGTCATTTCACCACCTAATCTCAATAATAAATAATCTCTCCAAAATTGTCCCACACCCCCCCCATAGGATAGTATAATCCCCCATATAGAGGATAAAGAGTCCGACTAGACTTCATGTCTGGTAAACTAAAAAAAAAACATACATTGAATTGAATTTACTGTACGAATTACAATCCGCATAGTAAATAATCCCCCTTTTACTCCTCCCATCAAACACACCCTTTGTGTTCATTGACTTTGAGCAGCATCACGATCCCCTTTAAGAAAGAAATAATGTTATGCATCTTAAACGAATTTTTAAATTTTCTATTAAATTTTTCAAACGGGTGTGGGGTGGATTTGGAGTGCCTCCTGTCCACTCAATATAGCAAGCATTGCTATGTGGCTCTATAAGTTTATTTTGGATTTATTTTAATAATTCGAACAGTTCACATTTTAGAGTACATTAAGTAGAATATATCTGTTAAAAATTAAGTTAACTGGATATCGTTAGTTCTTTTATCCATTCAAATTTATATTTTAAAAAATAAATGTCATTGTGATTTAAAGTATGATTAATGATATTCGATTAACTTAATTTTTTACAAGTATGTTCTACTCGATGTATTCTAAAATGTGAACGGTTTGGATTGTCAAAACCGATCTCGAAATAAACCCATAAGGCGGCACAACAGTGCTTCCAACTCCTTGTGGGATTAACACAAACTACATAAGTATGGATCTCATACCTATATGAGAGATTTGGTAGAAAATTTGATAATTTATATAAAATTCCTAGTATAACTCTTAAGAAAATTCATTTTTCTTTGAAATTGCTAACTAATAAATTTTATTTACTCATTTAAGTGAAATTTATTATAGGAAAAATTAGTGAAACGTCTTTCTCTAACTTTGAGTAATAGGAGAGATTTTATATATTTTTCTTATTAATTAAAATTCATCAATAATATTATTAGAAAAATTTTAACTCGTCACAATTTCAGAGAAATTTCTCTTTAAATAGCTAAAAATTTCTCTGTGAAAATGTTGAGAGACTTCAACTATTATAAAAATATTATTTTTTTTATCTTATAAAATTTTAATATCAAAGACTTTAAATTAAAAATTCTTTTTTATTATATTATTAAAATTCAATTATTACATGTTTTATTAGTCAGTAAAAAAAAGATATTTGAAAATATTTGTCGAATTGTTTAGCATTACACATTTTTATTATGCAGGCAATTTTATGTTTTCTTAAAATGATAAAAGATTTTAAACTATAATTTTTTGGATAGCTACCATTTCCTAGAATGGTTCTATTCTTCTAGTGCAAACTATATGCCAAACGTGAATACGTAAAAACATGCCCCACGTGAATAACCAAAAGAAAATGACGATTTCAAATTTAAAAGTCTTCTTAATGTGTAGGGTTGTAAATTTGGCCTGGTTTTGCCTAATTTATGTCGGATTTTATGGACTCTTGTCAAAATTCAGACTTGGACGGATCAGTTCACGGGTCAGAAAATTAGACCCAGGCCTAGACTCAAGGGGTATTCGGGCTTAGGGTGGGCCTGAATAAATTTTATTTTATTTTATTTTATTTTTTTGTCAAAATTTTATTATTTTTCACTAAAAAAAGGGCCTTGGACGGGCCGGGCTGGGCTCCAAAATGATGGCTCAAGCCCTGGCCCGCAAGCCTGGTCCAAACGAGCCTCGGGCCATATTTACACTCCTATTAACGTACAGTTTGGATTTGAAGGAAATGTAATTATGGTTGGAAATGAGTCATGTCGGATTAAGTAGTAAATGGCTTAAATTTAACTTAAAATTTTAATAATTTTTAAAACATATTTATAATTACTTGTTTATATAACCAGCTAATCTTGAAACGAGCATTTTGGTAGTAAATTTTTTTTACATAAATTATGTGTTCAATAAAAAAAATATGTTTTATATATTTATATATAGATGTATGTACTATATAAATAATATATGTTGCAGCCAAATTTAAATCAATTGATTCATTTTGCAGCCTGCGATTTCAGTTCCCATGCTTTCATCGTCTTGTACAAATTAAGCAGAAATTTGAATTTCACCCATTCATGCTAATCTCTAACATTTATGAAGAAATGCGAACTAACCATCATTTAAGAGTGACAATATTAAGAGTGAAAAACTGTGACAAGTTCAATATTTCAAAGTTTACTATCATTTTTGTATAGAAATTTTTTTTCTTGAACCAACACTTGTAATTACATCGACACTATGATAAGTAATTGAGAGATAAATTGATGGAAAATTCTATATTTTATTCATTGCAAACATCTACTTCAATAGTAGAGTACATGAACTAACAAAGCAAAATATAAGCAACTAACTGATTGTGGAAACATAAAAATAAGAACCGACTCTGAACTTGGTAAACTAACAGACTCTTAAAGACTTGGACAACCAAAGATTTATTCAAAACAAATCTAAACTCTTAATACCCTCCCTTAAACTGAGTGATTTGCAAGCATTCAGTTTAGAAAGAGTACTTCACCACCAACCCATTCCTTCTGGTAACTTATCCCTTTCCTACAACTTTCTCCCTCAATCTAGATTCTCCATTAAACAAAACACCAAGTAACTTCCGTAGCTTCACGAACGTGGCTAATTTGAGGGGCTTCGTTAGAATATCAGTGACTTGATCTTCACTTTTGCAATAGATCAAACCAATTGTTCCATCCTTTGTGAGATCCCGTAAGAAATGATACCGCACATCAATATGTTTGCTTCTTCCATGTAGAACATGATTTTTTGAGAGTTTAATTGCTGAACTACTATCACAGTAGACTGAAGTAGGGCCTTGTTGACGACAATGTAATTCTTCAAGTAGTCTCCTCAACCAGATTGCGTGACATGCACTTGATGCAGCAGTAACAAACTCAGCTTTGGTGGTGGACAAAGTAAAAAGTTACTGCTTCTTTGATGACCAAAAAACAACACCTGATCTCATCATAAAGACATAAACTGAGGTGCTTCTTCTATCATATGGATCACCTATATAGTTACTATCAATGAAGCCAAATAATCAAAAATTTCCTTTCTTTCTGTAAAGAATACCAAAATTAATGGTCCCAGCCAAGTATCTGAAAATTCTTTTGGCTGCTAGGAGATGTATTTGCATAGGATTTTCCATGTATCTACTAATAAGACTAATTGCATGCATAATGTCTGGCCTAGTCGTAATCAAATACATTAGACTCTCGATGATTTGTTTGTATACAATGATGTTAACTTTCTTTCCTTCATGATCCTTGATTAGCTTCAGACTAAGTTCAACTGGTGTACCAACAGAATTATAATTCGCCATTTGAAACTTGTCCAGAATTTCTCTAACATATTTCTTTTGTGAAATAAAAATTCCAGCAGAAGTTTGTGCTACCTCAATGCCAAGAAAGTAGTGCATCAATCCAAGATCAGACATATCAAATTCAATCATCATTGATTGCTTAAAATCATCAAACATAGCACTATTATTTCCAGTGTAAATGAAATTGTCCACATATAAACACACAATTAGCAACTCACCAATAGCTCCAGATTTGATAAATAAAGTATGCTCATATGGACATTGATAGAAGCCTGACCTGGAAAAATATATAGCTATATGACTATACTAAGCTCGAGGAGCTTGTTTTAACCTATACAAAGCCTTCCTTAAGTTGTATACCTTCTTCACATTCCCTTATTGCACATATCCTGAAGGCTGATCAAAGTATACTTGTTCTTGCAAATCACCGTGTAGGAACGCAGATTTTACATCCATCTAAAAGATTGGCCATGAGTTTTGTGCTGCCAATGCAAGTAGTCGAATGGTATCATGTCTTGCAACTAGAGCAAAAACCTCTTTGTAGTCGATACCAAATTCCTACTTATAACCTTTTACGACCAAGCGAGCTTTGTATTTATCAACCTTTTCTTCTTTGTTCAGCTTTTTTTTGTAGACCCATTTGACACCTATTGACTTTTGCCCTTTGGGTAAATCCGTTTTTCTCAATGGCTGCCATCTTTTCATCCATGGCTTTTTACCATTTTGGATCTTTAACAGCATCTTGGAAAGTAATAGGATCACAATTTGATAATGGAGCAAAATGTACAAGTGGGTCATCAGATTGATCAACACCACTTACCTCATAATCTTGCATCCATGCTGGTCTCTTTTTGGTACGTTCAGGCCGGATTGTGGTTGAAGTTTCAGAGTGATCTTATTCAAGTGTTATCGGTGGTTGACTTAAAGAGCTGGAATGCAATGGTTGTTATTCACCAACCGTAGGCTGAGGATGTCTTTCTTCTTCTTCATCATCAAAGCTTATAGGAATGTTCTAGCTTGAATTATTGACAACATTTGTCAATGTTTTCTCTTCATCAAAGATCACATCTTAACTGATGATGATTTTCTTGGTGATAGGATTATACAATTTATAAGCCTTTTAGTGCTCACTAACCTCAAGAAAAATACACTTTTCTCCTTTATCATCCAGTTTCTTCCGCTTCTTATCTAGAACATGTACATATGCAATGTACCCAAAAATCCACAAGTGGTCGACACTCGGTCTTCTGCCACTCCAAGCTTCTTTAGGAGTCTGATTACGAACTGCCATGGTTGGACTTCTATTTAGAAGATATATACTCCACAAGACTGCCTTAGGCTAGAAACTCTTTGAAAGAAGACTTCTAGTCAACATACTTCGCACCATATTTAAAATTGTATGGTTTTCCTCTCTACAACACTATTTTGTTGTGGCATGTAGGATATTATAAGTTGTCTTTTAATTCCTTACATCTCACAGAAATTTGCAAATTCCTGTGAGTTGTATTCCCCACCACGATCTGTTCAAAGAGTTTTGATAGCTTTTCCAACCTCTTTCTCAACAAGGGCTTTATAATTTTCGAATGTTAAGAAGGCTTCAGATTTTTCTAGCAAGAAATAGACTCATGTTTTTCTACTAAAATCATCAATAAAGGTAATAAAATACCTTTTGTTACCATTGGATGGTGGATCAATGAGCCCACATATATCGGAATGAACAAGCTGCAACGCCATCTTGGCTCTCCATACTTGTCTTTTGGAGAAATGATCGTAGTGTTGTTTGACAATTACATACTCTTCGCACACTTGTTGAGGATGATCAATCTCTAGAAGACCATTCACTATATTCTTTAGGTGAAGCAACTTTAAATCGGAGAAGTTCAAATGCCCATAGTGAAAATGCCATAGCCAGGCTAAATCTTTCACCACAACAAAAAAAACAAAGAAGGATATCATTCTGAATATATAAAGAAAACATCCTATTTGCTGTCATATTAACTTGAGTGATTAGTCCCTTATTTGGATCTTGAATTCTACAAGTTCCTTCTTTAATGATGATCTCATATCCTTTTTCTTGAAGTTGGCCTACACTCAATAGATTAGTTTTCAAACTTGGTACATAAAACACATTTGAAATAGTCTGTTGAGAACTTTTGAAATGGTGCCATTTCCCATAACAGAGATAATAGAATCATCTCCAAATTTGACAGAGGAATGAAATGACTCATCTAATTCAAAGAATATAGACTTGTTTCCACACATATGATTGCTTGATCCCGTGTCCAAGTACCATATTCATTGATGGGTCTCTTCGGCTATGTTACAAGCCATAAGAAGAGAAACCTCTTCTTCTTTCTCCACAAAATATGATTTTGCTCCATTTTCTTTATACAATTTAGTTCTATATTTAGAACGATAATTACAATACCTTTGACATCTATAGCATTTGACTTTGGATTTGTCAAATGGTTTTGATGCCTGGTTTCTATCTTGATGATTATCCCATCATTTTCCTTTGCCTTTGAGGTCAAAAACTGGATTTCCATGTATGGATGGATCATCGTTACTGCTGCTGCTTCTTTCCCTTTCTTGATTGTACCCCTTTTTTGGGGAAAAAATTGTTGTTGGATAAGTGTTGTAATTGTAATGCTTGCTCCACTGGTACATGTTGATTAATTCATTACTCGTGGATTCTCAACGAACTCATCAATTCTTCGATGGAAAGAGCATCAAGATCATTGGATTCCTCAATCGAGAAAACCATATGTTCAAACTTCGAAGTCAGTGATCGAAGAATCTTCTCAATTATGGTAATGTGTGCAATCTTTTCTCCATTGGTTCTCATCTTGTTTGCAATAGACATGGTTCTGGAGAAATATTCCTCATTTGACTCTGTCTGTTGCATACGAAGAGTCTCAAATTGCATACGGAGTGCTTGAAGATGTGCTCGCTTCACCCTTGTAGTACCTTGGTACTTCTGCTTCATTGCATCCCATATTTGTTTTGAAGTATCTTTGGTGAGAGTTGTCTCCAGGATGGTTCAATTAATTGCTTGAAACAAGTAAATTTTCACTTTCAAGTCCTTCAATCGCTGTTTCTCCAACTTCGTTTGCTGCGCATCTGTCATGGTACTAGACTCTACATCTAAAATTCTAGCTTCAACGAGGTGCCAATATTCCGTGGATCTTAGGAAATTTTCCATCGGCATGCTCCAATGGTCATAGTGACCATCAAATCTAGGTATAACATGTTGCACAAAAGTCTCTAATGCTATTAAGAGAGAGTGACTGTTATTGCTCAGAAAAACACACACACTAGAGAGTAGAGAAGAGCTTCAGCTCTAAGTACATTGTCTACTTTTCAGTTCAGAGTATTCAACTCTGATACCACTTGATAAGTAATTAAGAGATAAACTGATGGAAAATTCTATATTTTATTCATTGCAAACATCTACTTAAATAGTAGAGTACATGAACTAACAAAACAAAATATAAACAACTAACTGATTGTGGAAACATAAAAAAAGGAACTAACTATGGACTTGGTAAACTAACAGACTCCTAAAGACTTGGACAACCAAAGATTTATTCAACACAAATCTAGACTCTTAACACACTAATATTCCTTAAAGTTTTGGAGACAATATTAGTAAGATTATAGTTTGGGTGTAATTACATTGATTGACCTCATTTTTAGTACTACACAAAAAACCGAAATTAATGCACATAGTATATGAAGACACTAGAATAAACTAAGAAAGTATATATTTTAATGTAAAAAAAGTGTCACACCCCAAACTTGCCCCTAAAAATTCGGGCATGACCTATTCAGAAACAGACACTTATCCTGCTATACATAGTATCCAGGGCCTAAACGGAAGCGTTGATATAATAGAATAACATGCAGACACATCCATTGAGCTACTACAAATATGCCAGGACCACGACTAGGAATTAAACATATAGAGAACATGCATCTGAGATTAAGTTACATACACACACATTTACAAGTCCAGCCTAGAGGTTGGGCATATAACAAAACATTAGATACAAATCAACCTTGGCTGGCAAAACATTAGTACAAGATAACAAAGTCTAGCAAAACTGTACTAGAATGCAAAGGGCTTCTCCAAGTGCCTGGTTGCTTAGGTTGGCAAAAAGATGGACGGGTAGCGGGGTTAGGACTGACCGCCCAGTTGATTACCTACAACATTAGACAAAATACAGAGTGAGGCAAGCTCAATGACTAATAGTACTTTAACCTTCCAATGTACAGATTAAATTATAATACCTAACCAATTGTATACACATGCAGAGTCATATGGTTAGTCTGTTGCTGTTTTACTTTCAGAACGGCCTATTGGCCCAGATGTAACAGAACGACCTTTCAGCCCAGAATTATACAGAACAGCCTTTCGACCCAGAAATATACAAAAATACGTAATGTCCTTCAATATTTACATTCTCACCAAGTTCCAATCAAATTACATATCAATGTAACAATTTACGGAAAACAGAATGTTAATAACATTGGATATCAACGGTAATGAAATGTACACTCATTGTACTATTACTCACAGTGTTGTTGCGGAGCGATGGTTCCTCCCGTAGTGTGTCCTACACACATATATAACACACATTAGTTCCTTTTTCCTTATTAAACCACTTCATGAGTCATTACACTTTAATTGCATTTACAAACATCAAAAGGACATCAAACATAAATTTCAAAAATAGCTGAGGGTTAGGCACGTAAAACGGAGCAAACAAGTTTTTCGACTTGGGCCGTACGTGCGGCCATTCCCTCCGCTCATGCGGACATGTACCACACGTGCGGTCCCCTTTCACCGCCCGTGCAGCCATGTACCGCACATGCGGTCCCCCTCCACCGCTCGTGTGGCCAAAAACAGTATGCTTCCTCAGTTTTTTCTCTCTTTTCCGCACGTGCGGCCACGACCTTCGCACGTGTAGCCTGGCCCCTGTTTGGCAGTCCGAATTTCATACAAAACCCCATATTTGGTGATCATCAATAAGGTCCAAATTAAATTCTTTAAATACTAAAACATGGTTCACAAATCATGTAAATAGGGATACAAACACACAACATTTGAACATGGATTTGATCTTCTTCAATTAGTCACCACCACAATCTATTTCTCTTACATACACATACATACATATATAGCCATATATTTACACAAGTGGGTTCCAACATAGTAATTCAAGAAACAAGTTGTAGATTCCTCTCTAGATGGCACAAATTAGGTTAGAATACTCAAGTAATAGATCAACACCTACATCCAACCTCCATTACAACTCTAGGTTACACAATATTAAGAAATTCTTTCCCCAAATGAAAAAGAAAGGATTGAATTAGGGGAATTAGACTTACCTTAAGCGTTACTCCCTAGATGCCCCTTCAATTTCACAATTCTCTACCTTCTTGGATGATCTTGTCTCTCTACTTCTCTAACCCCCTCCCCCTCTCCCCCCTTCTAATCTTTCCTCCAGGAGATATTTTGCATTAAGGCTTCCAAGTCAAAGTGTTGAAGGAGTTTTGGTATAGAGATAGATATTTGTATAAGGGTGAATAAGACAAAAATTCAATCGTTTAAGCATTCCAAATTAAAATTTCACAGAAAATCCCATTATAGCTTAAAAATCATGCAAATTCTAAATGTCAAATCAATTTCAGAAAATTAAGTCTCTAAGGCTTCCAATTTCTGATTCCAACTTTTAATTGTGACAGATACTTCCTTAGTGAACATATATGAAGCAATTTTCATAAGTTTTGTTTAATTAAACTTATGTCACATGAAATTTCACAGAAAGCAAGTAAATGTACAGAATAAAGGACCGAAAATATACCAGAAATAGATATGAGGTTCGGGTTATTACACTTTCCCCCCTTAAATAAGTTTGGTCCCTCAAACTTACTTGTTTTACCTCCAGATCAGAACAAATGTGGATATTGATGTTGCATCTCCTCTTCTTTTTCCCACGTTGCTTCGGTTCCGTAATGTTCTTACCATTCAACTTTTACCATTGGGATCTGTCGATTCCGTAATTGTTTCACTTGAAGGTCCAGAATTCGAATTGGTTTTTCCTCGTATGTTAACTTATCATCCAAAATAATCTGGTGGTAATCAATGACATGTGACGGATCTGGGAGATATCCTCGAAGCATAGAAACATGGAATACGTTATGGACTTGACTCATATTTGGCGGAAGGGCAACTCGATATGTTACTGGGCCCACTCTTTCTATAATTTGGAAAGGACCAACATATCGGGGCGTTAACTTACCATTTTTTAAGAATCTTGGATGTCCTTTCATCGGGGTGACTTTTACAAACACATGACTATCCACTTCAAATTCCAAGTTCCTTCGTCGGTTATCCGCATAACTCTTCTGTCTACTTTGAGCAGTTTTCAATCTTTTCCGAATAATTTTAACCTTTTAAGTTGTCAACTGGACAATCTCAGGCCCTAACAATGGTCTATCTCCAACTTCAGCCCAACACACGGGAGAACGACACGGTCTTCCATACAGAGCTTCATAGGGTGCCATCTCAATACTCGAATGGTAACTGTTATTATATACAAACTCGACCAACGGCAGATAAGTTTCCCAACTTTCCTGAAAATCCAGAACACACATTTAAAGCATATCCTCTAACGTCTGAATCGTCCTCTCGGATTGTCCGTCTGTTTGAGGGTGGAAAGCTGTGCTAAATTTTAATTCTGTACCCATTACATCCTGTAGGCTTTGCCAGAACCTTGAAACAAATTTTGGATCTCTATCTGACATAATTGAGACCGGAACACCGTGAAGCCTTACAATTTCATTCACATAGATCATAACAAGTTTATCTGCATTGTACTGGGTCTTCACAGGCAGGAAGTGGGTGGACTTGGTCAACCGGTCGACAATGACCCATATAGAATTCATACCCCGAGAAGTCCGTGGCAAGCCTACAACAAAATCCATGGTAAGATGTTCCCACTTCCATTTTGCAATTGGAAGGGGTTGTAGCAGTCTTGCTAGTCTCTGATGCTCTGCCTTTACTTGTTGGCATTGTAAACATTTAGAGACGAACTCCGCAATCTCTTTTTTCATACTCGGCCACCAAAAATTTTGTTTCAAATCCCGGTACATTTTCGTGCTTCCTGGATGTATTGAAAACCTTGAGGCATGTGCTTCTTCCATTAGTTTTCGTTTAAGTTCTAACACATTAGGAACACATATTCGGTTTTGAAATTTGAGTATAGAATCCCTTAGAGTAAATCCCCGTTTTGGTTTTGTCTCTATCTCATCACATTTCTTCTTTAAAGTCCCATCTTCCATTTGACGTAGTTTGATCTCTTCGAGTAATGTCGGTTGGGCTATCACCGCCGCCACTATGGCCTCCTGCTCAAGTATCATAAGATCTACCTCCATTTTGTTCAATTCACTTAGCAATTTCTTTTGTTCTGTAAATAGATTTGCCAATTGTCCAACATTCTTTCGACTAAGCGCATCTGCCACCGTGTTGGCTTTACCAAGATGATAATGGATTTGCAAATCATAGTCTTTAATAAGTTCCAACCACTGTCGCTGTCGCATATTCAGCTCCTTTTGCGTAAAAAGACACTTAAGCCTTTTATGGTTGGTGTACACCTCACAAGTAGTACCGTAGAGATAATGCTGCCATATTTTTAAAGCAAAAACTACTGCAGCTAGTTCCAGGTCATGCGTGGGATAATTTTTCTCATGAGGTTTAAGCTGTCGAGAGGCATAAGTGATAACTCTTCCGTTTTGCATAAGTACACAACCAAGTCCCTTATGTGAAGCATCACTGTAAATCACAAATCCCTCAGTACCAGATGGTAGTGCAAGGACCGGAGATGTAGTCAACTTCATTTTTAATTCCTGGAAAGCAGATTCCCGCTGTTCTGACCATTCAAACGCAACTCCCTTTTGAGTCAATTGTGTAAGCGGTACAACAATTTTGGAGAAGTCTTGGACGAATCTCCGGTAATATCCGGCTAACCCTATAAAACTATGCACCTCAGTCACATTGGTAGGAGTTGGCTAGTTTATGATCGCTTCAATTTTATGTGGATCAACAGAAACTCCATCCTGTGTTATAACATGTCCCAGAAAGGCCACCTCATGTAACCAAAATTCACATTTCTTCAACTTTGCATACAACTTCTTTTCTCGGAGGGTCTGAAGGATTAAGCGAAGATGGTTTTCATGAGCATCCGCATTCTTCGAGTAAATGAGGATATCATCAATAAAGACTACCACAAACTCATCCAGATAAGGCTTAAAGACACGGTTCATCAGATCCATAAATGTTGCTGGTGCATTAGTAACTCCGAAGGGCATAACCAGAAATTCATAATGACCGTATCGGGTTCGAAAAGCTGTCTTCTCAACATCCTCAGCTTTAACTTTCAATTGGTGGTATCCGGACCGTAAATCAATTTTGGAAAAGACCTGTGCCCCTTGTAATTGGTCAAATAAATTGTCGATCCACGGTAATGGGTACTTATTCTTGATTGTTACTTTATTAAGCTCCCGGTAGTCTATACATAATCGGAGTGTTCCGTCTTTCTTTTTCACAAACAGAACTGATGCACCCCATGGAGAAACACTCGGACGAATGAACCCCTTATCAAGCAAATCTTGCAACTGAACCTTTAATTCCTTCATTTCAACTGGTGACATTCTGTACGGAGTCTTAGAAATGGGTTGAGTTCCCGGTGCTACTTCAATTGTAAATTCAATTTCACGGTCCACTAACTCCCCCGGTAATTCTTCCGGAAAAACATCTGGGAATTCACGAACGACTGGAATCATATCAATACTCTCATTCATTATTGGCTCTTCCAAAACACTGCATAAGTACCCCTGACATCCCCTCTGAATCAATTTACAGGCCTTTGCTGCAGAAATCAAGTAGGGTAGAGAAGTCACATCCTGTCCCTGAAAAGTAGATTCTGATTGTCCCGGAGGGTGAAAACTGATTTGTTTAGTCACACAATCTATAGTTGCACCATACTCGCTCAACCAATCCATTCTCAGAATAATATCAAAATAAGTCATATCAAGAGGTAACGGATTGGCATATACCTAAACATCTCCAATTAGGAGTTCACAAGCAAAATATACAGAAGTACAGATCATAGAATCCCCCAAAGGTGAGGATACACACAGCACATAGGATAATACCTCTTCAGATCTATCTAAGTATTGTGCAAATAGTTTGGACACAAAGGAATGGGTAGAGCCAGAGTCAAACAATACGTGAGCGGAATGACCATGAACAATAAAAGTACCTATCACAACTGTCGCTGCATTCTGTACATCTCCTGGAACCAATGCAAACACTCTACCTTGTCTCGCAGTATCCTTGTTGTTAGCAGGTTTGGCAGCTGCAGACCCCACTGAACTTGTGACAGTTTTGTTGTTATTCTGTTGATTCCTTTGAGGACAATCTCTTACTAGATGACCCGTTTTACCACATCGAAAACATGCTCCAGACAATCGGTGACAAATCCCTCGGTGTCTCCTTCCACACTCTGGATACTCAGGGGCTGAATCTTGAGTGGAAATGGTAGTGCTGGAGGTCCCTAAATTTTGCTTCTTGTTTGGTAGAGCAATTGACCCCCTTGATAATTGATTATTCTTCCATTTCCCTTTCCATTCAGAAATCCGACTCTGAGCAGCAAGATTCCCTTCTACTATAACAGCCCTCTCCAACACATCAACATAAGTAGGTAGCTTCAACACGTTAACTCGGTCCAGAATAGCACCCTGCAATCCCCCTTCGAATTTCCGTGCCTTCTTATAATCTGTATCCACCATATGAGGTGCGAATCGGGCTAGTTCTGCAAATTGAGCTTCATACTCAGCAACAGTCTTATTTCCTTGTCTAAGTGTTTCAAATTCAATCACCTTCTTGTCTCGCACACTTTGGGGAAAATATTTTTCATAAAACAGCTCTAAGAATCTGTCATATGTCAACCCCTGGTGCATTGTTCTTGTGAGCATCCACCACCTCCGCGCCTCATCTTCAAGAGTAAAAGCGGCAAGCTGTACCTTTTGGACTTCGGTACAAGGGAAAACTTCGAACAATTTTTCTATTCCCAATACCCATACCTCAGCTTTCATCGGTTTGATTCCTCCTTTAAACAATGGCAGTTTCATCTATTTAAACTCCTTTGTGAGTGTAATGGTTCGGTCCTCAGCATGGAAATCTTGCACTACTGGTGGAGGTACCGATGGTGGTGGCGGTTGTGGTTGTTGCTACTGTTGTTGTTACTCTGCCATTTCCATAATCATTCTTTCCATTCTGTCTAATCGTACTGAAGTATCATCTTCCGGGTCCTCAGTCCTTGTTCTCACCATATTCTACAAGACAATCAATTATAACATACATAAGAATATACACTAGGCATGATCCATAATCCTTAGCATTAGTGGAATACATTTAATGTTGCTATCAGGTTTTTCATATGCTTTCAGAATGCGATGCATGATGCCTACATCTTTCTAGACATCCTAAAACTCAATGGATCAGTGTGTGAGATAGCAACTCGTGCTCTGATACCACTTGTCACACCCCAAACTTGCCTCTAAAAATTCGGGCATGACCTATTCAGAAACAGACACTTATCCTGCTATACATAGTATCCGGGGCCTAAACGGAAGCATTGATATAATAGAATAACATGCAGACACATCCATTGAGCTACTACAAATATGCCAGGACCACGACTAGGAATTAAACATATAGAGAACATGCATCTGAGATTAAGTTACATCTACACACATTTACCAGTCCAGCCCAGAGGTTGGGCATATAACGAAACATTAGATACAAATCAACCTTGGCCGGCAAAACATTAGTACAAGATAACAAAGTCTAGCAAAACTGTACTAGAATGCAAAGGCTTTCTCCAAGTGCCTGGTTGCTTAGGTTGACAAAAAGGTGGACGGGTAGCCGGTTAGAATTGACCATCCGGTTGATTACCTACAGCATCAGACAAAATAAAGTGTGAGACAAGCTCAGTGACTAATAGTATTTTAACCTTCCAATGTACAAATTAAATTATAATACCTAACCAATTGTATACACATGCAGAGTCATATGGTTAGTCTGTTGCTGTTTTACTTTCAGAACGGCCTCAAGCCCTGATATAACAGAACGGCCTAGTGGCCCAGATGTAGCAGAACGGCCTTTCGGCCCAGAAATATACAGAACAGCCTTTCGGCCTAGAAATATACAGAAATACGTAATGTCCTTTAATATTTACATTCTCACCGAGTTCCAATCAAATTACATATCAATGTAACAATTTATGGAAAACAGAACGTTAATAACATTCGATATCAACGGTAATGAAATGTACACTCATTGTACTATTACTCACAGTGTTGTTGCGGAGCGATGGTTCCTCCCGTAGTGTGTCCTACACACATATATATCACACATTAGTTCAATTTTCCTTATTAAACCACTTCTTGAGTCATTACACTTCAATTGCATTTGCAACCATCAAAAGGACATCAAACATAAATTCCAAAAATAGCTGAGGGTTAGGCACGTAAAACGGAGTGAACAAGTTTTCTGACCTAGGCCGCATGTGCGGCCATTCTCTCCGCTCATGTGGACATGTACCACACGTGCGGTCCCCCCCCACCGCCCGTGCGGCCATGTACCGCACGTGCGGTCCCCCTCCACCGCTCGTGCGGCCAAAAACAGTATGCTTCCTCAGTTTTTTCTCTCTTTTCCGCACGTGCGGCCACGACCTCCGCACGTGCGGCCTAGCCCCTGTTTGGCAATCCGAATTTCATACAAAAGCCCATATTTGGTGATCATCAATAAGGTCCAAATTAGATTCTTTAAATACTAAAACATGGTTCACAAATCATGTAAATAGGGGTACAAACACACAACCATTTGAACATGGATTTGATCTTCTTCAATTAGTCACCACCACAATCTATTTCTCTTACATACACATACATACATATATAGCCATATATTTACACAAGTGGGTTCCAACATGGTAATTCAAGAAACAAGTTGTAGATTCCTCTCTAGATGGCACAAATTAGGTTAGAATACTCAAGTAATAGATCAACACCTACATCCAACCTCCATTATAACTCTAGGTTACACAATATTAAGAAATTCTTTCCCCAAATGAAAAAGAAAGGATTGAATTAGGGGAATTAGACTTACCTTAAGCTTTACTCCCTAGATGCCCCTTCAATTTCACAATTCTCTACCTTCTTGGATGATCTTGTCTCTCTACTTTTCTAACCCCCTCCCCCCCCTTCTAATCTTTCCTCCAGGAGATATTTTGCATTGAGGCTTCTAAGTCAAAGTGTTGAAGAAGTTTTGGTATAGAGATAGATATTTGTATAAGGGTAAATAAGACAAAAATTCAATCGTTTAAGCATCTCAAATTGAAATTCCACAAAAAATCTCATTATAGCTTAAAAACCATGCAGATTCTAAATGTCAAATCAATTTCAGAAAATTAAGTCTCTAAGGCTTCCAATTTCTGATTCCAACTTTTTAATTGTGACAGATACTTCCTTAGTGAACAGATATGAAGCAATTTTCATATGTTTTGTTTAATTAAACTCATGTCACATGAAATTTCACAAAAAGCAAGTAAATGTACAGAATAAATGACCGAAAATATACCAGAAACAGATATGAGGTTCGGGTTATTACAAAAAGATGATAGCATCATTGTTCCATACTAATGACTAACAAATTATTGATAAAATGAGATTAAGTATTACATTAATTAAGACTTTAAAATAGCTCAATTATTATGGATTTTATGTGAAACATTTTTTAGTCTCAATTTTTCCTAATAAAATGACAAGTTAAAAAGTTTTCATTCATCAAGGACAAATATCATAATATAATTAAAATATGGCAAAAATTTCAAGTTTTACTAATCTTCTCCCCTGTCATTTCAAATTACCACTAGCCACTAGCTACCCACGACCACTATATTTGACAGTTACTGGTCAACTTTGGTGACTCTTTTTCGATTGTTGATCACCAGCGACTATTTTTCTAACAAACACTTTCTAAAGTGAATCTCCGACAATCATTTTTCAATGACAACCACTACTACAGCATCACCACCACTTAGCAAATAACAAAAAGATCTATTCAAAATTCACTATTTGGTAAATAGTAAAATTTTACTATGCACATTACAGTGAAATTTTACTGTCAATTTAATATTAAAAAATAAATTTCACTATCATCATCACAATCACTAGCCACTACACTTAATATGATTTTACCATTACTAGTAGAAATATTAAACAAAAAATTATCAAGATATTGAATAAATAATATTACCATGGCAAGATTTTACCCTGTGTCGATAGTAAAATTTTCATGTTCGCTACAAAGACTAAATAGACAACTCCAGTGGTCTTTTGCTAACAAAACTGAAGTTGTTAGTTTCAGAATTGAAGTCTTTAGTTTCAAATATGAGTTTGTCAATAGCAACTCTAAGTTCGTCAATAACGGATCTAAGATAATTGAGATTGACGATAAAAATAGTAGTCACCAGTAGTAGATTTAATATGGTGATTAATGGTGGAAACGATAAGTAGCACCGCTAGACGATGAAAATGGTAGTCAGCGACAATAGTGACAATCGGCCGGAAGATGGAGATGGTGAATATTTGTGCAATAGAGAGAAAAAATAGAATAGAAAAAGAGTTGTATAAGAGAAAAGACATATGAAAGTGAAATTGGTTTATAAAATAAAGAATAAAGTTATTCATTAATTTAATTCATGAAATTATTTTATTTTTTAAATCTAGAAAAAAGTTAAATCAAGAATTTTTCCCATTAAAATTAATTGGTGTGTCTTTCTCAATATAAGTGAATAATAAGAGTGTTTTGACCAAATATTTCATATAATTATACTAAAATTGTTAAATTCAGTATATTTTTTTCTAAATTTATATAATTTACTCATAAATTTATTACTAGTAATGGAGTCTTACTAATGTGAAGGGGTAGTCATGGACACTAATATTTAGGGTATTCTATTCTAGAAAACCTTATAAAACAAAATTTTTAAAAAAAAAATTGTAAAATTTGAAAAGAAAATCACAAAATAAATAACTAACAAAATTGATGCCAGACAAGGAGAGAGAAAACTTTGAAAATCTAGATATTGCATTGGAGGATAGTGACTTGAATCATGAAGTGGTGGGTCATTATAATGCCGTGTAATAACACCATCGCAAAATATGACAGATAGATAGGAGTTGGGAGTCATAAAATCACAATCATGTGTAGCTGTAATCCGACGTTTGGTTGCATCCGGGGGCCGCTCTAAGGCTTGGTTAATGGTGTCACTCGAATCTTTTGGTTGAATTTTTTTATTTGTTTATTATATAAATATTAAATTTTAGAAAAAAAATTAGTAATTGAATCCATTAAAATATAATTTTGAACCCATAGTTTTAAGTCCTACTCTTTTGAACCTACCAATTTTGAACCCATATTAGATATTAGCATGTCTTTTTACTTAAATAATAATATCAATATATTGAAATATTTTTGTTTATAATTTTAGAATTTAAATTAATTTGTTGATTTTTTTCTCCATATAGGTGATATAATGATTAATGTGAATTTTCTGTAAGATATATAGTATTTAAGTTTTTGATTGACACCACTGACAAAAATTCCTAGAATCGCCACTGGTTGCACCTCGCTTTCTTTCAATTTAAATAGGGAAATAGGCCCAATAAAAATAAAAATAAAAAGGAAAATAGAGAGAGGGTCTGTTTAATCCTGTTTAGAAATTGATAATTTAATTAATTTTTTAAAAAGTATTGATAATTTATGATAATTTTTTTAACTTTTTGACTGCCAGCCTACTCCCCAAACGGGGCTTTAAAAAATTAAGATAATTGTAAGACAATTATAGAGTCATGATAGAGACCCCCTCCAAGCACCACCCCCACAACCCCCACACACACGTGGCGGGTGGTGATTGAAAGAGCAAGAAAAAAAGAAAAAAGAAAAAGAAAATGTAACCAATGAGAGAGAGAGGGGGTCAAAGGGGGGGGAGAAAGGAGGCATGAAACATTTTTGAATTTAATTTTCACCACACAACTACCTATCCAAAAAAAATCAAAGTGGATAAGTTTGAGCCTCCGTTTGGCAAGAACTTTTTTGGACTTTTTTGGCTATTTTAGCCACAAAAGACAAAATAGGCTTTTTTAGCCACAAAAAACAAAACATCACATCCAACCCATAATCGTTACACTCCTCTCTCACAAAAAAAGTCAAAAAAGCCAAAAAGCCAAAAAGTCCTTCCCAAACCAAACTTTTAAGCCCAGGCTAAAATAGCCAAAAAAGCCAAAAAGCCAACCCACTTCCCAAACGGAGGCTGAGATAGTAGACTTAGGAGAGTGTTTGATAACCTAATTCAATACCTAAAACTAAATCTATTAAGTGATAATCAAATAAACCTGTTTGATAACTACAGTTAATATCACTTAAAAATTTTAGTGCCTCTTAATATAGGCTAAAATTTAACACAAAAAATTTAAATTATATGAAACTTAATTTTGTTTAAATTTATAAATATTAAACATAAGTATTGATATACATTATTATAAATTCACTACTACCACCATCGATGCAGCTACTGCCACTATCACTACCATGCCGCCGCCACTACTACTACTACTGCTACCACCACCACTACTACCACCACCTTTATTATAATTGTTATTATTGTTATAAATACCACCATCATTTTATTACTACTACTATTGTTACTTCTACCACTACTATTGTTACTACTACCACTACTACTGCAACCACTACCACTACCACCACAATCACAATATAAAAATCAAAATATATAACATGAAAATAATAAATTTTAAATTTGATTTTATACATATCAAACAACTTAGTTTTAGTGCAACACTTTTTAGTTCAACTCTTAAATTTTTATCAAATAATTTTTCAACTTAAAAAATTTAATATTTAATTTTTAATACTTAATTTTTAATTTTATCAAACACCACCTTATTCATATAAAAAAAATTTACACTCGGTAAAAATAAAATTATTTTTTTTATTATCTTTTAAAATGTAATTTTTCCCATTTTTCTAATAAATAGCTACCCATGCAATCCCCTTGTTGAATTTCCTATAAAGATATGTTGGGTTGTTATGAACTTACAATGATGGGTCCATCACACCATTTCACAAATCAAATCAAATTCAAACTATGGTCCCTTGCCTAACAAGAAATTTATGTAAAGAGCTTTCAGAATCTTCTTCCATTTGTCCCAAGAATCCTTTTTCTTTTCAGAGAATTTGAAGTTAAATTTAAATTTGACAAAATTTGAAAATATGTGAGATTCTTATAAGTTTTGTTTCAATAATTTAAATTATTTATAGTATTTTATAAGGTCTTTAGTATGTACTTCTTCCATTTTAAAATATAAGTTTTTTTTGGAGAATTTAATTTAATTTTTTTTTTTTGATAATACAATTATTACATTTAAAATATACTACCTTTTCTGTTTCAATTTTCTGAAAAAGTAGTGCTAAATGGCCCAAGATAATATCTCATGTATTGGCCCAAATGATGTAGATTGTTTGATCTGGCGGTGATGTGAAAATAATAATTTATTAAATATATATGTATATTATATTAAATTTAGTTGTGGTTGATAGTGAGAGGGTAATTTATAAGTAAATTGGGCCGAGCTGGGTAAATGGGCCGATCCATGGGCCATAGTAAGAGACCGAGTAAAAGGGCCTAGAAGTTAGCCCGGTCCATAAAGAGCCTTGTGGTTAGCTCGGTCGCCACAGTCAGAGTAGGGGCAGTTAGCTCGATCATGTCATAGTGAGCCGAGTATGTTAAGCTTTCCTCATAACCGCGCTATGGATTAGTTCGGTGCAAGACTCGGAGTGGTTAGCACGATCTCAACAGCCCAGTTGGAATATGTCAAACCGAGGTACACACAGTGAATGGAAGAACCGAGCTAGATGGAGCTCGGTCTAATCTGTGGCTTTAGCATGGCCGTGTTATCTCGGTCGTATTGACATCCAACCGTGGTAAAACCATCTCACTTGGTTTAAGCAGTGAATGAGGTGTTGAAGGTATCTTTCAGGAATGTAATTCCTAGGAGGACTCTACTAGAGAAGTAAGAGTCCTACTAGGATTGTGCCACGCAGAACCTATAAAAGCTCACAACATCACCTTTAGAAAGATAACACAACTTTGATTCCCAAATACACAGAGCTTTTGTCTATTTGTCTATTTTGCTGACTTCGGCATCGGAGAGATATCCGGCACACACCTACCAGCTAGCTCACGTTTGTGTTTTCAGGGAGTAAAGCGACGACGTTTGGAGGAGCACAGACTTGATCAACAGGATTATACGAGAAGGTTTATTTCTTTCCCGTACAATTGGCGTCGTCTGTGGGAAGCACAGAAAGAACAAGACCTCTTAATCAAGTTTTCTCTCTCTAATTGGAAGTAATGGCGCACAACGAAAATTTGCCGCAATCCACCATCGACGGACAAACCCCAGAGGGGGGTGGGAGGCACGAAGGTTTGCCTTCTATCCCTCCCATGGCGGACTTAGAACCCCAGCGACAAAACCCCCGGAGGGATGCAATGGGGAGGTGGAACAACAGCCCCCGTCGCTCTTACTCACAAAGTCTTGAAAGACAGAGGTGGAGGATCGATCCTCAATTTCTTGAGGATCGCATAAAAGAACAAGACGAGTTGATTAGGAAGATGGCGGGGGACATGGAGGCTATGAAACGCCTGATTAAAGGAAAATTGGTGGCAACAGGAGAGGGGTGCAAAGGAAACACGCTTCCTCGCCACTCGGAGGATCATGGTAGGCATACCACACCGTCACAAGCAGAGAGTAGAAGCCTCAGAACAGGCGATACTCAATCCAGAACTGCCAGGACTCGTTACTCCAGGTCTGAGAGAACGAGAACTGAGAGGTCATGCACTGAGGGAATGACCTATTGGCCCTCGCAGACGCACCAGACATCATCTAGGCAGACGGAATTGCCTAGATCGTCCGACTTACGAACTGTGCTAGAAGAAAGGGCACGATGGAAAGAGGATACCAGGGCATGTGACCCGCGTAGAGTCTCAGCCTTTCAGCGGTTGGCTCCTCAGACGCATGGAAGCGTCGAGGTAGGAATGCCAATAGCGCGTCCTGCTTACGAACCAATAGACAGAGCCTTAGCAAGACTACAGAACTCACCGTTCATTCCGGCAATTGAGAACGCGCCCCTACCTTCCGGCTTCCTTCAGCCTAAATTTACCACGTATGAGGGGAAGACAGACCCCTACTCGCACTTAAGCCACTTTCGCCAGGTCATGGTAGTATACCGACGGAACGAAGCTTTAATGTGCATCCTATTTCCATCCAGCCTTGGCGACCTAGGTTTAATCTAGTTTGAAAGGCTACCAGAAGACAGCATAGCCTCCTGGGCGCAATTGGCAGAGGCGTTCGTGACAAGGTTCAGAACAAACACCAAGACGCCGGTGGAGATCGACCAACTACTCTCCATTGACATAGGTGACAAGGAGACGTTAAGGTCATACAATAGTCACTATTGGGAGACCTTCAACCAGATAAGAGACTGCCCCACAAATCTCATCATCGCATAGTACAAAAGAGGTCTTCCAGTTGGGAACAGGCTGAGGGACTCAATTACCATGACGCCCCCCCTCACAATGGAAGCCTTAATGGAGAGGGTACACCAGCACATTTGGGTAGAAGATGATGGTGCCCGTGCTAAAACAAAGTCTGGTACAACCGTAATACCAGATAAAAAGACTTTGGCAAAAGTCAATACGGTAGAACGTCCAAGCAGAAACGGGCGAGGCAGGCGGGACAACAGAGAGGACCAAGATAAAAGGTGATTGAGAGTCCGCAATGCCATTACCATAATGTTCAAAAAACCGATCTATCAGATTCTCAATGAGATACGTGATGAACCTTTTCGTCAGGTGGCTAGCTAAGTTAGGAGAAGCGCAAAAGGACTATGACGAAAGATCTCGGTACACCTTCCATAAGGAAAAAGGACACCGCACTAAAAAATTGCACGCCGTTGAGGCAACACCTGGAGGAGATAGTGGCAGCTAGGCATCTGGACCAGTACATTGAGGGAGGAACGCAGCCAGCCCCCCAGAACCACGACTACCTAGACGGAATGCCTATCGACGCCCCACCTCAAGGCGTGATAAACGTAATACATGAGGTATTCGAGCCTAAGCGAGTATGTGAGCTCAGGGGAACGATTAAGAAGGCTGAGCACTTAAGGGAGGTATTAAGTGTGCAACCTACCATCAAAAAGGGGAGAACAGAAGCCACAAACGTCATATCCTTCTCAGACAGAGACTTGGCAAGGATATATTGCCCTCACAATGATGCACTGGTCGTCACACTCTGCGTCATGGATTATGACATCAAACAGATATTGATTGACTAAGGAAGCTCGTGCGAGATAATGTATTACGAGACCTTTAAAAAACTGAAACTAAAGGACAAAGACTTGGCACCTGCCGTATCTCCCCTGATCGGATTCAACGCAATGCTAGAATGGCCAGTTGGCAAGATAATCCTCCCAATCAGAGCAAGAAGCATGACGAAACAAGTGGAATTCTGGATATTAAAAGTGCCCTCCACTTACAACATAATCTTGGGAAGGACATGGCTGCATGCCATGAAAGCGGTAGCATCAACCTACCATCAAGTAATGCGATTCCCCAACGAAGCCGGGGTAATTGAAGAGGTCTTTGGAGACCAAATTATGTCCAAGCAATGCTTCGTCACAGTAAATGGTAGCCGCGCTGCCAAGGGGTTTTTTCAGATGGTGGAAGAACCAGAGAGCAATGAATTGTTCGCAGATGTTGGGAAAGTCGCTGAATAGAAGGTAGTGGAAGACTTGGTACAAGTAAGAATAGATGAAAAGAATCCGGATAAGTTCTTTTTGCTTGGCTCATCTATGTCCAGCACTGAGAGAATAGAGGTCATGGAGTTCTTGACCTCTAACATCGAAGTGTTTGACTGGACACTGTATGACATGCCTGGCATTGACCCAAGCTTCATCTGTCACCAATTGAACGTCCACCCAACTGCCAGACTAATTATATAGTGCACTCGCAGGTCAGCACTCCACCACGCCGAGATAGTGGCAGAAGAAATAGAATACTTGCTAGAAGCAGGAGCTATCAAAGAGGTGCACTACCCCAGATGGATCTCCAATACAGTAGTAGTGCCAAAAAAGAATAGAAAATGGCGTGTCTGCGTAGACTACAAAACAGTCAACAAGGCATGCCCAAAGGACAACTTTCCTCTACCACGGATAGACCAACTGGTAGATCTGACGACAGGACACAACCGTCTTAGCTTTCTTGATGCGTATAGAGGTTATCATCAGATCGCTATGTATGAGCCAGACTAGGAGGTCACATCTTTTACGACGCCAAGAGGACTGTATTGTTACAAGGTCATGCCCTTTAGCCTTAAGAACGCAGGGACAACATTCCAACGGATGGTCACCAAGATGTTCAAACCATTGTTAGGCAGAACAATGGAAGCCTACATCGACGACATGGTGGTCAAGAGCAAGGATAAGAATGACCATCTCAGGGACCTAGGCAAAATGTTTCAGATTCTGAAGAAGCACAAGCTACGCCTTAATGCATCCAAGTGTGCATTCGGCGTAGGATCTGGCAAATTCCTAGGCTTCCTGGTGACCAACTGAGGTATAGAAGCAGACCCCTCTCAGATCAAAGCAATCCAAGATCTAGAGAGGCCAAACTCAGTAAAAAAAGTACAGCATCTCACCGGCATGGCAGCTGTGCTCAACCGGTTTATAAGCCGGTCATCAAACCGATGTCGACCATTTTTTCAAGCATTAAAGGCCAAGTTTGAGTGGGATGAAAAATTCGACCACACCCTAGAAAGGTTAAAAGAATACATGTCTTCTCCACCATTGCTAGTGACCCCAGTACTTGGAGAAGAACTATTTCTATACCTGGCAGTTTCACAACATGCAATTAGCACAGTATTGGTCCGAGAGGAAGGAATCCAACATCTGCCCATCTTTTATGTTAGCAAGACATTGCTGGGCACTGAAACCAAGTACTTACCATTTGAAAAATTGGCCTTAGCCTTGATGATGGCCTCAAGGAAGTTGTCGCATTACTTCCACGCCCATACCATAATCGTTCTCACAGCCTTTCCATTAAAAGCTTTGTTTGAGAGAGCGAACTTTTCTGGGCGAATCTTGAAGTGGGCAGTAGAGTTGGGACAGTTCGATGTCAAGTTTCAACCCAGAACCGCGATAAAAGCCCAAGCTGTGGCAGACTTTGTCACAGAATTCACTCCAGGAAGTCGTCACATCTGCCCAGTGGACTTAACTGATACAACCAAGGAGATGAAAATTGTCGCCGGAATAGCACAACCCCTGGTACAGGATACCCAATCAGATCCTAAGGCAGACAAGAGTGAGCAAAGGGAGGAAGAAGCAAACCATGCTACACCAAGCAAAGACTCATCAACAAATAAAGACTTAGTACAATTAGATAATGAGGGGCAAACAGCAAACATGAACTTTGAAGAAAATACCAGTAACACTCATGACCCCAAGACATTATCCGATCCCTCCACTTGCTGGAAATTGTTCGTTGGAGAGATGTGGAAGCTCTTCGTGGACAGAGCGTCCAACAGGCATGGAGCAGGATTGGGCATAGTCCTCATCTCTCCAGATGGCCTAGTAGTGGAGCAAGCAGTCAACCTTGGCTTCCCAGCATCAAACAATGAAGCGGAGTATAAAGCGCTTCTGGCAGGCCTAAAATCAGCATTCTATATGAAGGCCACCAAGCTAATGGTTTCTAGTGACTCACAACTGGTGGTAAACCAAATTTTAGGCGACTACGAGGCAAAAGATGACAGGATGGCTAAGTACCAAGAGTTAGTCAAAAAAGAGATCAAGAAATTTGAGGTAGTGAGAATAGAGCAGATCGGCAAGGAAGAAAATAGTAGAGCGGACGAACTAGCAGGCTTTGCTTCAATGGTAAATACATCCATCCCTCATCCGTTACTGATTAACTACCTACCAAGACCAAGCATTGAAGAACCCGAAGTAGAAGAGGTATGTTGTGTCGAACTAGGCCCTTCATGGATGGATCCCATTATAATGTTCTTAAAAGACGGCGTCTTACCGGAAGAAAAGAAAGAGGCCAACAAAATAAGAGCAAAGTCACAGCGATTTTGGCTCTCCCCATCAATGGCTTTGTACAAGAAATCCTTCACAGGACCTTACCTAAAGTGTGTCCATCCCAGCAAAGTTGAAGCATTCTTGCTCGAGATACACGAAGGCGTATACGAAAGTCACCAAGGAGGAAGATCATTAGCTTACAGAGCCATTTCGCAAGGATATTGGTGGCCATACATGCAAACAGATTCAGTGAAATACGTCAAGAAGTGCGAGAAATGCCAGAAGTTCGCACACCAAATACATCAGCCAGCCAGGGAGCTTCCACCATTAACTAGCCCATGGCCCTTCGCAATGTGGGGCTTGGACATAGTAGGGCCACTTCCAACAGCACCTGGCAACAGAAAGTTCTTTCTTGCAGCCACAAACTACTTCACAAAGTGGGTGGAGGCAGAAGCACTAGCATCAATAAAGGAGAAAGATGTGAAGAAGTTCGTCTGGCAAAATATCATTACTCGGTACGGCATACCCAAGGCGCTAATATCAGACAATGGCATTCAGTTCGATGATAAAATTTTTAGAGGCTTTTGTGAAGAGTACAAAATAGAGTTCTACAACTTTACACCGGCATACCCCGAAGCAAATGGCCAGGCGGAAGCATCAAACAAGGTCATCTTGGATAGATTGAAGAAAAGGTTAGAGAAAGCAAAAGGTAAGTGGGCGAAGGAGCTCCCTTATGTTTTATGGGTTTACCATACCACACCTCGACGGTCTACTGGCGAAACACCTTTTTCCTTGGCCTATGGTATGGAAGCAGTAATCCCACTGGAAGTTGGCCTCCCCACAATTAGAAGTGAAAATTTTGATCCAGACTTAAACGGAGAAGCCATAGCATTGGAACTCGACCTTACAGAAGAAAGAAGAGAAAAAGCACTAATTCACATTGCCTCGTACCAGCAAGAGTTGTCCAGAAAGTATAACAAAACAGTACATCCGAGACAATTCAAAATCGGAGATTGGGTACTGCGTAAAGTGATGGGAAACACCTTGGTACCCGGAGATGGCAAGTTAGGGCCTAATTGGGAAGGACCTTACAAGGTGGTTGGATTAGTAGGAAAATGGGTATACCACTTGGAAGATGAAGACAGCAAAGCCATTCTCAGGCCATGGAACACTGCCAATCTCAAGCTATTTTATTTTTAGCTTTCCTTTAAAATACTTGTAATTTTTCTTTTTCTCAATAAAACAAGTAGTTTTCTTTTCAGCATAATTGAGTTATTCTGTAAAAGTTGTTTTAGTGAGATAGGCACACCGAAAGCATAGTTAGCTGGAATAACCAACTTTGCACTCTCTTCAACTAAGATTAGGATCAGTGCTGAAGAAGTTGGTTAGAAAAACCAACACCTCTCCTAAGCCTAGGATAACGATCCAGGCTACAGGACGTTTGGTCGGAATAACCAAACACTTTGCTCTGGGTTGGCAGGAATAACCAACTTAGAGGTTGGCTGGAAAAACCAAAACCTCTCCTAAGCCCAAGATAAGGATCCAGGCTGCAGGACGTTTGGTCAAAATAACCAAACACTTTACTCTGGGTTGGCAGGAATAACCAACTTAGAGGTTGGCTGGAATGACCAACACCTCTCTTAAGCCCAGGATAAGAATCTAAGCTGCAAGACGTTTGGTCGGAATAACCAAACACTTTACTCTGGGTTGGCAGGAATAACCAACTCAGAAGTTGGCTAGAATAACCAACATCTCTCCTAAGCCTAGGATAAGGATCCAGGCTGCAGGACGTTTGGCAGGAATAACCAAACACTACACTTTAGGTTGGCAGAAATAACCAACTTCGAGGTTGGCTGGAAAAACCTACACTTACTGTTCTTTAGCCGAGATAAGGATCTAGACTGAAGAGGTTGGTTGAAAGAACCAACACTTAGTGCTCTTCAGCCGACATAAGGATCAAGGCTGAAGAGTGGTTGGCTGGAAAAACCAACACCTAGTACTCTTCAACCGAGATAAAGATCAAGGCTGAAGAGTGGTTGGCTGGAATACAACTTATTGCAATCTTCAGCAGAGGTTAAGACCTAGACTGAAGAGGTTGGCAGGTAAGACCAGAGATATGAAGGTTAAAACCGAGATAGTTATCTCGGTCAGAAAGTGTTACACTTCATTCAAATTACAATTGGAAAGATAAGGCAAGCATAAATTAAACCGAAACAAAAGTTGGAACAAAAGAAGATTTCATTGGAAACTCAAATCAAGTACAAAATGTGGGACCTTAGCCCGGTTACAATTTCTTTCCAACAGCAAGAAGAAGACAATATAATATTACACAAAGAGGTCATCAAGATCCACATCCAGTTCAACTCGGAGCCCGGTTTCAGCTAATAGTTCGGTCGTTAAGTCTTCTACCGGTGGCTCCACCCGAGCTGGCTGAACAACGGGATCATTGACAACCGGGGCATTGTTAGTCTCAGTTTCTTCTGGAGCAACATCTTCATCCTCCTTCTCTTGAAGAAATTGTTGCTGAATGGCATCACTGAGCTCGGTATGAAATATAAAGGAGGGTTGAAGACCTCGGTCTCGGGGCCGTGACCAAGCTATGCCACGGCCGCCCTCCATCCACATTTGAAGAATAGGTCTTTGGCCGCCTCGCATTGCTTGATGTAAGTGGCCTTCCCTTCCTTGTAACCCCGGTCCTCTGCGTCTTCTGCCTTCTTCTTCAACTCGGCGATCTCCGTGCTCTTTTTGCCATCGAGCTTGGCCAGCTCATGCAAGTATTTATCTTTCATCATGGCCAGGGCCTTTTGTTTATCAGCATCAGCCGAGGTAACTAGCCCGGTGAGTCGAGCCACCTCGATCTCTAGTTCAGCAATCTTTTGTTGGGACTCTTTTAGCTCGGCTGCTTTTTCATTAGCCTCGGCCATGGCCTGCCTGGTTGTTTTTCAAAGTTCCAACACTCGTTTGTGAGCGATGTGGTTTTTCTGTATGGCCTGCAAAAGGATGGTAAGACACTTTTCAGTAAAACCGAGCCGAAAGTTGTAAAAAAAATTTAAAAAATAAGCAAATGAGCAACTTACCAGCACCATTGATTTTGTGGACGAGCGAAGGGCCTTCAGCTCGGTTAGGTGGTCGTGGTGCCTCATGTCGGCTGGAAGGCAAACGCTTTTAGCAAGGTTGAAGGCCATCAAGTGGTCTTTTTCTGCGACCACTGAGTCAGAATCCGTGATAGCGTGGTTCTGAAATGTGATCTTTGGTACCCACTTTGAGGAGCTAGCTCGATCTGAGCGCTTAGGTAGGCGGCTTGGTGGAGTGGTTCGAGGTACCACGGTTTCATCCTCGTCGACAAGGCATGGCTTGGTTATGGAAGTCCGAGCACGCTTGCTTGCCCGAGATGATGAAGGCTGGTGGGATGGTAAGGCTACCACGGTCTCCTGTGTTCGGCCGGATGGTGGTACCTCAGGCTGGTTTGTCTCGGTGAGGAGGGCTCTTACGGCTCTCTTCTTGGCCATCTCTTGCTTAGCGGTTAGAAGGATTAGATTGATTTGAGGCAAGGATGGGTCCGGTTCAGGAGAGGCTTCCAACAAAAAGTCAGTTACCTTGGCCTTTTATCTGCCGTTGTAATGGTAGGTCGGCTCAAAATTCAGTAGTTCGGTCCAACTTCTATTTGGGTATCGCAACGCGGTACGCAGTACATTTAAGTCGGCGTAACTATATTGGGACTTGAGAAAGTCCAAATCTGCATAAAGGAAGACAACAGTTAGAACGGTTCAAGATAAGAAAACCGAAGTAAAGAAAAGCATGGAATCGAACCGAGGTAATCCTATCGGCTACACCCTTGTTCCAGTTTATTCTGTCACTAGGGATCTGGGCTTGTTGGTCCTCAAAGTTCCCAGATACCCAGAAGAAATCGTCATCATTCACATCTTTATCCGGGGTATTTTTTATTATCTTTTCACGACGGCGCCTTATTCTGAGATAGTAAACCCAGCCATCTTCCGCTGACCCTATGGAGTATTGGTGGAAGAGCTCGGCTAGACCGAGATTAAGGCTAGCCCGGCGGTTTAGCTCGGCTATGCCGTTTATTATGCGGTAAGAATTGGTGGAAAGTTGGGTAGGGCAGAGGTTTGTTTGTCTGAGGAATTCACAAAGAAGGGGTTGTACGGGGAATCTTAGGCCGGTTTCTATAATAGAAAGGAGAGTAAAAGGAACAAAGCCAGGATTCCCCCAGGGTGTGGTATCTAGTTCGGCTAAAGTGAGATGGACGTCATCAGGGATATGGTAGTCCCTTCGGAACTCGGCCATGGCCCCTGGTGAGTTTACTAAAAACCTATATTTACCCATTTGCTATTAAATTATGAATAAATTAGCTCAAGTATTAGCTTGATCGTGAAACGACGCTGAGTAGCTCAGTTGAGCGCTCAAAGGAGTGCTTGGGCAACCTAGTCAGAGTCTGCAAAGTGAAAAAGAAAGGTGTTAAGCACAAACCGCGGGACCGTGCTATAAGAAACATAGGCAAAATAAACGAAGCCCTAGCTTGGCTACGCGGGATGCTATCCAGTCTTAGCTCGGTTTAAGCAAGGGGCTTTTAGCCCGGTGGAGCCTTTGGGGCAGCATTCTTAGTTCGGTTTGAACTAAGGGAGCTAGTTTAGCCCCAAATTTTAGCTCGGTCAATGGTTGAGGCTTTCTAGAATGGTATTGCGCAAACCTAGTACGGTTTGATAGCTCGGTTAAAAGAAACAGAAGGTCCCTAACTTATGGAAACTATAAGTATGGCGTGAAGTTTTAGTTCGGTTGATTAGGTGTGGCTAAGCTTGCACCTAATACAAACAGTGTCCTAGTTCAGTTGGGGTGTGATTTTGGATCAAATACAGTGTTTCTCAGATTATTCGTGAAATACAAGTGATTCTATTACATGGTTTTTCCCAGAAAAATGAAAGCAAACATGGGATGTATTTTGAAAAACATATAAATACTAAAGTATGTATTGCAAAAACAGTGCGAAATAAATGAAAAGGAAACAGATTCGAACTACTTACCAGCTCAAGATGGAGGAACTGAAGAAGGGAGCGATGGCAGCAAGAATGCAAGTTTTGCAGGCACTGTAATCTCTATCATGCTGCGCAGATGGAATTAGGGGCAATTGAGAGGGTAATTTATAAGTAAATTGGGCCGAGCTGGGTAAATAGGCCGATCTATGGGCCATAGTAAGAGGCCGAGTAAAAGGGCCTAGAAGTTAGCCCGGTCCATAAAGAGCCTTATGGTTAGCTTGGTCGCCACAGTCAGAGTAGGGGCAGTTAGCTCGGTCATGTCATAGTGAGCTGAGTATGTTGAGCTTTCCTCATAACCGTGCTATGGGTTAGTTCGGTCCAAGACTTGGAGTGGTTAGCACGATCTCAACAGCCCAGTTGGAATATGTCAAACCGAGGTACACGCAGTGAATGGAAGAACCGAGCTAGATGGAGCTCGGTCTAGTCTGCGGCTCTAGTATGGCCGTGTTATCACGGTCGTATTGACATCCAACCGTGGTAAAACCATCTCACTTGGTTTAAGCAGTGAATGAGGTGTTGAAGGTATCTTTCAGGAATGTAATTCCTAGGAGGACTCTACATAGAGAAGTAAGAGTCCTACTAGGATTGTGCCATGCGGAACCTATAAAAGCTCACAACATCACCTTTGGAAAGGTAACACAACTTTGATTCCCAAATACACAAAGCTTTTGTCTATTTGTCTATTTTGCTAACTTAGGCATCGGAGAGGTATCCGGCACACACCCGCCGACTAGCTCACGTTTGTGTTTTCAGGGAGTAAAGCGACGACGTTTGGAGGAGCGCAGACTTGATCAACAAGATTATACGAGAAGGTTTATTTCTTTCCCATACAGATAGAATAATATCTCGTGTTATTTTCTCAATTGTTTTCTTAGTAAACTCTACACTAAAAAAATTAAAGTTTTAGAAATCAAAATTTACGAATCAAATTATTTTTTAGGAACTAAATATTTTTATTATGAAAAATGTTGTTATTATATTTTTAGGAATAAAAATTAGATATTAGTGATGAATTATTATCTTTTTGGGACCAAATTTTTTGTCTCAAAAAATAAATCATTTTGAGACCAAATTATTTTGTCCCTGAAAGTATATTTATTTGCGGCATTTTTAAAATTTTGTCACTAAAAGCTTTATTTTTGACTTTTTGAGACTGCCTTTTAGCGATTATCCTCAAAACAATAAAAATTGGTCTCTAAATGTCTTTTATAACAAAATTTTCACTTTTAGAGACTTAAAAAATTGGTCTCTAAAACTTTTATATGTTCTAGTGCTTTATCCCTAGCAGTACTAGTATTTAGTAGATTTTATAAAAAAATTACGTCGTCATTGATAGTTTGCTATGAGTATTACTACGTGACTACGATCTAACAATAGATCTTGAACATAAAAATGGTTTATATTTATAAGATGTTTTGATTTTAGGCTACTATACTTCCAAAATAAGGACAATATCTAAAGATTTTGACCGTTACCTGAACATAGGCAGCGTAGAGCTCTATCATTGGCAAGCTTCCAGTTTACAGAGGTGGCTAACCACAACCTTTCCTTCTTTAGATCAAGCTCAGGACAGATCTGTTTCATTTCCTACCTCAGACCATAACTTCAGAAGCTGTTTCTTTGATTATGTAGGAGACCTAAGATCAATAACTTGACATACAGTAGTAACACACTCTTTTCTGGAAATGAAAAACTTTTTTATTTATTGGAAAAAAATTTACTAAGAAAGGAGTGTTTGTAAACTGTTAGATTGCCAGAGTATTGTTTGTTCATAGAAGACCTAAGAATCAGACTTCTTTTTTAATTTCGAATATACTCTAAGTAATCTATATCCCTTTTTGTTCTCCCTTAAAGCCTTTATATAGGCATTTTTGGACTTAAAGTCTAAACTTTAACCTAATTTATAAACATAAAATAATTTACATATTATATTTTATTGCTTATAGAAAATAAACAAAAGACAAACAAGTGGTTTTGGTCAGGTGATCACATGTTATTGAGAAAAAAGAGACAAGCTGATAGAGTGGTCACATGGGTGTGTAGACTATTTAGCCCTTGGTTTTGCAAATCTGCCCATAGCTTTGTCAATCCATTGCATTCTCCATATTTCATACCCCCTCATCACCCATTATATCACTAAAGTCATAGTTGTCATCATATTCTTCAAACATTCATCCCATTCTTTTAGATCTTGCTCCATTAAATATTTTTTCAAAAATTTACATATTCTTTCAGATAAATATGTCCCCGAATCTACCTGTTCCAAGTAATCATACACTGATTCATAAGGCAATCCTAGAACAATTATTTTTTCGCCAAGGATGGTGTTATTGCAAAGGTGGTCCTTCCATAATGAACTACTTTAAACCCAACCCTTGTTAATTCTGTAGTTTTGTGAGATATTATGAAAAACTCTCTTGCCATTGCTTCTATTGGATCAATTATAAAAAGGTTTATCCCAATCTTTGAACCAATTGCATTTGTAGGAGATCATGTCATTCTTGTTTTTTTTTTTCTTTTATCAGATAATGAGTTGTATTTAGATGTCTATCATTTATTTCCGTTTGGGCAGTTGTAAACGTGATGGGTGCCATACTTGGATATTCTTTATAGACTTCATAAATTTTCTTGAACATGAATTGTTGAAATTTGGTGTGCTGAGAGAATATGGTACTCTGTGGATGAGGTGGAATGTCGAATGTATTGACTATTCCTAATTTACACATTTGAACCACAGGTTCTTTTGGGCTGATGACCTTGTCTGGATTGAATGAAACTTTTAACATTCTATAACTGTACAAGGTTGTCCGCCCATGAAAGTCGCATCACTGAATTCCCATATGGGTGACACTTTCTTTATACCATTTCATAAATAACTAAATGAAAGTACATTCTCTTATTTTATTTTGGATATCGTAAGGGAGCTGAAGAAACAAATATAAAATTTCTAATCGTAAAAAGGTTTTCGCAACTAAATGGGTGGTCCTAATGAGCTCGTTCACAGAATGGCTCTTCTTTGCTGCCTGCATTTTTTTAATAATTTCAATGCTGTCATGTGGCACCAAGTCCAGCACTTCTTGAGTCTCTGTTAGGAGTGTTTCCTTCTCTGGTGGTGTGAGTCTTGTAGATGTGGAAGCCATCTACAAGTTCTCGAGTTAGAGTATCAACTAAACTATTTTTACTACTATTAATATGTTTTATATCAAAGGTAAATTGTTTTAATCAGATTTTCCATTTTAAAAGCCTTCATTGCGCTTGCATGTTAGATAAATTCTTATTTACAAAATCTAGTAGGCCTTTGCAATCAGTTCTTATTAAAAGCAATTTTGGAGCAAAACATATTAAAAACTTTTCTATTCCTTTTATTATGGCTAATAATTTTCTTTCCATGATGGAATAATGACATTCAGCTTGATTAAAACTTCCACTACAATACCTACATAGCTAATTATTTTCCTTTAATTTTAATATCGCACTACAATGATTGTTACCTGCATTTGTTTCTAACACTAGCTCATCATTTTCATCAGGAAGAGTTAGGGCAGGTAATTCTTATACTTTTTTTATTTAAGGATTTTACTAAAGTGGAGTTAGCTGAGTTCCAAGTCCAACTCTCATCCTTTTTAGTTTCTTTTATAATGGTTTTCTTATTTTAGCTGTAAAATCTTAGGCATAAGTTAAATATCCTAAAATCTTTCTAATAATTTTCTATCCGTGATTTTATCAGGAAATTTATTAGTTTTTTTTTCGAGAATATGACTTTGCATTTTTATTGATCCTGTCTTGATTTCAAATCCTAAAAATTCTATTTCCTTTTGTTCATACACACATTTCTTTTCACCTAAAACTATTTCATGTTCCTCATATTTTTATGTTATTATTTTGATATCTATTCTATGTTGTTCTATGGATCTAGAGAAAATTAAACTATCGTCTACATAAACGAGACAAATATTATTTAGTTCTTTAAAAATATTATCCATTTTTCTTTGTAATATTTAAGATGCATTTTTTTAATCCGAATGGCATTACAAGCCATTCATAGTGTCCTTGTGGGACACTAAAAGTTGTTATTCATTTTGATTTATCAATATCTACTTTTACAGTTCATTTTAGACAACCAGAAGGCACCATGTAGTCTATTAAAAAGGACTTGTTTATTTGGAATAAAATAACCATCTCTTTTGGTATTATCATGTAATTTTATTTCATTTTTTTAGTTTATTACTGTTCTAACTTTTCCTCTTTTTATTTCATCATGATTTATAACCATAAATGTTGGATTACTATGTGGACTATTACTATCTCTAATTAGTCATTTTCGTTTAAGATCTTCTCTTTCTTTCTTTCTTTTTCTTTTTTTTTTTATTTTTTTTTCTGAATTCCTGTATATCATTATAAGTATATATCGTTTGTTTTACTCTAATTATTTTATTATGGTCGATTAGGTCTAATTTAGCTATACTTTTATCTTTGTGCCAAATTTTTAAGGGATTGTCGCTATATAAAATTTTGCATCTTTCACATTGCTCTTTTTGAATTTCTTCCTGAATACTAATTTATTTAATACTTAGTGCAGTTTCGCACCTAGTAGGAGAGATTACCTCCTCACCACGTTTGATGCGGACGAAGTCAATATTATGATGTGTAACAGCTGTTTTTAGTTTTAAGACTTCAACAAGTTTAGTGGTATTTGTAAAGATGACAAAGTGTAGCATTTGAGTACAACGACTATATTATCGTTGAAAGTTTAGAAATGATAAAGGTGATGAAATTAATTTCTATAACCAAGTTTTCTATAGCGTTATTATGGATCATTGTGCTATTATTAGCTATTCGAACGATTAATGATGGATTTTTCTTTTTCCACATATATTTAGGAAAGAGTTTTCTTCTCCTAAAACACACCGAACATCCACTATCTAAGTAAGCACATAGTTCGTAAGTATTAAATCTCTCTATGCATAATTTTATAGGTATATATATGCTATTAACATTAGTATATCCTAGTGCCATTTTATTTTCTTCACTCTTTTTGCTATATCTTTTTATGAATACGTCATACTCCTTCTGTTCTTCTTCTTCATCTTCCTTTGTCCAAGTCATAAGATTTTCCTCATCTTCATATACTAGCACACTCGTAGTTTTATATCCTATTATTCTTTTATTAACTGAACTTCTACTAGACTGTACACTAGAATTATCTATAGAGTGTCTTTCTGATGATATACTTACATTATCCATTTCGTCATTATTTTCTAAAGTGCTAGGAGTTTCTATTTTAATATTTCTGGTATTATAATTTTAATTATATTTTTTATCTTTGTATATTTTTAGGATTATTAAAATTTGTTATCCATCAATTATCTAACTTAATCTCATTAGGATTTATTCTTTTAGGTGTAATTCTATTTGTTAGTGTTCCATTAGTAAATTCGACTTTATTTGCTTCTATAATTTTATGTTACATTTTTTAGGATCTATGGTATTATTTAACTTATATATTTTTTCCAAAATATCCTTAATGAATAGGTGGTTTCATGCATATCAATTACTACTATTTTTATTTTTCATGTTACAAATCTATTTATGAATCCATCTTTTAGACTAATATAATATCCTAGTCTACAATTAAATCTTAATAGTCCTCCACATAGATTACTTTTTATTCCACTGATTATCCAAAATTTCGTTATCTAATATCACAAAAAATGCACATATATCTATATATTGCTTTATCAAACAACGGTGTAATTTGTATTTGTACACCCCCATACATGCATATATTTATACTTATTATCTTTATTATTTTCTAATATATTTTCATAATTTATTAAATTTATTTCTCCTACATCATATTCACAATTTTTAATTTCAATATCTCCTTCCATTCTTTCACATATATATTTACTTTTTAATTTAAACATTATTTTTGATATATTTCATTATTTCGTATTATTGGTAATATCCAATCTTTTTTAATTTCTTATTTTTGAGAATTTTTTATAATAAATTGTTCTCCTTTTAAGTTCTCTATACTTATTTCTTCATTCATCATAAAATTAAATTCCTCATCGATATTGCTATAATCTTCATCTTCTATTTCTATTTCTTCTTTAATTAATTAAATTATTCAGTTATTATTTTCTAGAACCAATTCTAATACTTCTTCTTCCTATAATTCTACATAATCCAAGCTTCCTAAAGCTTCTATTATTTTATTATTCTTCTTATTTCTGCATTGATTAGCAAAGTGACCTATTTTTTCATATGTCCAACATTTACAAGTCTTTTTTCCTTCTGGGCAATAATTATTTTTCTAAAAAATCTTCTTCTTTTGTTGAAATTATAGGGTTTTTTTTTATAATATTTTCTTATATATTTTTCTCTTCTTTGGTTATTAGAACTTTTTCTTTTATAAAATGTTTTTTTTTTTCCTTCTTATTGTATGCTTTTCTTCTTGAAGGCTCACATCCCTATGAATTATATGTTGGCTAGCAATGTAAATATTAGTTTTTTCATTTTTCTTTATTTGTTTGATTTTCATGCATTCTTGTTCTATCTATTCTCTTAGATATCTAATCCTATGATCAAAAGTATCGCTTGTGGCATCTTCTAATTCTTTTAACTATTTTTCATGTTTTTCTTCTATATTAACATTTATTGGATGTGGCAATTTAAGAAAAAAATATAGTTAAAATGAATTTTATTTCTACATATTTGATAATAGTAATAGAAGTATTTGCATCTATAATTTTCTACATATTTAATATTACATATTTTTATATTAGTTAGTTTTTTGACCCATTCTCGTTTTCTTTTATCATCATCCCACTCTTTTCCTATGAATTCATCTTTAATATATTTTATAAATAAATTTAACATACCTTCTGAGATAGTTTCTGCTGTTAATTTTCTCTATCACTTTCTCTCAAGTTATTGTACCAACTTGCTACTATACCTGTGACACTATGGTCTATATAATTTAGAAAAGTTTGCGTGCTTCAATTGCTACTATGGATATTTAGGACATGGTGCATACCTGTCTTTCATTGTTTTATTACCTCACTTGTATTTGTGGCACAATCAAAACCTAATAAATATCTTGTATTACTTATTAGTTTTAGTGATACTTCTCTTGAAAATACTTCCTTTCTAGGGGTAAGGTTTGCATAATTAGAAGTGACAAACCTAAGTGATTCGTGATTAGATCAAGATTTAATTGTGCCAACTCCCAAACAATTAAAACTAACAATTTAAATCATCAAGCACATACGAAAGTGATTTAGATTATTGTTTTAGAAACAATAAATAGACACAAATGATTTTTACGTGAAAAAAATCACTATTGGAGCACCTCCAATTGTGATTAAAAAACCATGGGCGAAACGCCATAAATCAATCCACTATGAAGGAAGGGAAGGAAGGAAAGAAAGAATACAAAATAACCAAACAAATTACCCAAACTCTGTCAATTTGTCTTCAATGCTTTGTATATCTTCCACCGCAACCTTCGTCTCAGAATTGATTAGATTGCTGTTGATTCCACAACATCCACGTCGACTCAACGACCGCGCACAGCTTCGAACACTCCACACTTAAATCTTTGGATTCCATGAAAGAAGAACACTCTTGAAGATGATCACTCAAACAACCATTGATGTGAATTATCAAACTATGTGAGTTTAATACTCAAACAAACATCAAAGGAAAACTAGCAAAATAGCCCCCAAAGAAAACCCTAGAGCCCCCGAAATAGATCTGGAAGCCTTAAACCTAAAAACGGACTTAAACACATATATATAGAAAACAAGGGCCGCGTACCCCGCTCGAGTGTAGGACTTGCCGCTCGAGCGGAGTCACTAAAACACGTGTGATAAAACAGGTCTCTGCTTGAGTGTTGGAACTCACGCTCGAGCGCAAAAACACGCCTCCCAGTAGTTGTGCAGACAAGCCAAACTACTGAGAAGGTGCAAACTCTGCTCGAGCGCAAATGTTCCCACTCGAGCGGGAAGACCGAAACCGAGGAAAAATTATAACTCTATTAAACTGAGCTTGTTTGCGGAATTGGTAACAAATAGGGACCTATCAATCTCCCCCTTTGTCAATTCCTGGACAAAACGTTTTTAACAATTTTTCTTAAAAACACATGCACTAGACACACTCACTAACACAACCTATCAGACCAAAAAAAAAAAAATTGCAAAAACACAAATGTCGATTTAATAGAGAAACACTGAGAAACATGTTGAACAATCCACCTGTGGAAATGACCAAATACCAAAAAAGAAAACAAAAACTGTGGAACGAGATAAGATACAAATAGAAATAATGCATGAAAAAAAAAAAAAACAACAACAACAACAAAAACCCACAACCTTTGCATTTCCAAGATCCAAGATATCTCATAATCCATAATCCAAAGATATGTGTGTCTGTGTCCAACATGTACAAACCAGTAGGCAAAAATATCCAAAAATAACAACCACAGGCAAAAATATCCAAAATCAACAACCAAGAGTGGTCTAGGCAGCTGATTGCTCAAGATGGCCAAGCCGACCATCGAAAAGATCCAGACGGGCATCCATGTGAACCAACTGCTGAGTCATGGACTGCTCAAAGTGGCAAAGCTGATCACGCATAGTCCGGGGAGCTATATCTGGCTCTTCTGCGCCTGCTGTGGCAGTATTAATCTCAGCCTCCTCTGCCATAAGATCAGCATCACCTATAGAAGAAAGACCTGCCCTAGACGACTCCCCCTTAACATGCGCACGACTTTGAGGCACGGTTTTCTTAGTAAAGGGTTTAATGGGAGTGGCATACTCATCCTTCTCATAAACCAGGACCTCAAGTCTAGACAGAAGACGGTTGATCAGACAACAATAGGGCAACCATAACTGTTTGTTCTTAAGAACAGCAATCATTTTGCAAAGAATAAGGATGGCAAGATTGATGGAGAGATGGCAAGCTATGTAGAAGAGAACAAAACCTTGTTCTTGATTGATTTTAGAACAATGAGTGGTGACTATGATATTTGTACAAACAATAAGATTAAGCAAACGAAACTGGGGAAGGAGTTCAAACTATTTAATCAGAACGCCCTTGACCCAACTATGGGGCGTACCACAAAAGACAGTGGCCACCTCGTTGAAATGACATGTGGGTCAGATAGGGAAAGGATAGTGCTCCGGAAAAACATGGTCAATGCCTAAGAGCTCTCTAATAAGATCAGGGGTAACAGTGACAGACTCAGATCGAACCCAGGTTTGGAAGGAAGGGCCAATATCATCAATACCCTCAATGTTACAATAAAACTCGTGGACCCAGTCAAGGTTGTGGCATCCAGAGAAAGACATAACTAAGTCACCCCCTAACGTATCAAACAATGGTCGAATGGGAATGGACTCAAAGGTGTTGGGCTGGACATGACGCTCTAGATGAACTGTCCTAGAGGAGAAAGACTCTCTAAAAGACTTGGCTTTATCTGTGGATGAAAATCTATCGGTGTTATATGAGGAGCGAGAGATTGTAGACTTCCTACGTTTGGCAGTGGACATAGCTAACCCAAGGTCAAAACTTACACTAACCAAATTGAACACCCCCCAAAACCAAATCCAAAACAGTTAAGAAAAAAAAATTAGTAACCAAAAACCAAGTTAGACAAAAATTCAATGAAATAAAATCAATACCCAAAACATGAGACCAACAAATGTAGAACAATGCAGTAGTATGAGAGATGCACACAGGTGAGAAGAATTAAAACCACGACTGAGAGAAAGTCGAACCAAGTGAATGAAGCATGTGAATCACCAAGCAAGCTTAATACCCTCTGTGGAAGTGTGTGAATCAAGTGAATTAGACACAAAACCAACACCAACTAAGTCACACAAGATAAAAAAAAAAATAAAAAATAAAAACAAATCAAAGCACAAGTATTAAACAAACCCCAAAAACATAGAAAGAGAGAGAGAGAGAGAGAGAGAGAGAGAGAGAGAAATAAAAAAACTGGGGTGAGAAACTGACCTGAGATGAATCAATGGAGGAAAAGAAGAGGGATGATCAAATCAAAGCCCAAGCTAATCGCAATCAAAGCCCTAGAGAGGGAGAGAGAGAGAGAGAGAGAGAGAGAGAGAGAGAATCGTAAAAAGAGGAGAAAAATAGAGTTTGAAACAACGGGTGATAGAATTTATACTAAGGCTTATTGTTCGAGCATGAGACTCAATGCTCAAGCGGACTCACTTATGCGCGTCTCTCCGCTCGAGTGAAGAAACAGACACTCGAGCGTAAAAAACCTGCTCTCAGAACAACCGCATACTGCAAAATTATTGAATGAAGTAAAAACGCACTCGAGCGCTACAATGTCTACTTGAGTGAATAAGAAAAATCAACAAGGCTAAAAAAAACACCTTTCTGAGCAGATAAAACCAGCTCACACTATCAAGTGGGACCTGAGACAAAAGGAAGTGAGCACACTAGCAAGTATAAGACACTAGGATGGGATAATCCACAAACCATGAAGCCCGCAAACTCGTAATTTTGACATCATGAAGCATAATAACATGAGCAAGTCAGATCATGGGAATGCAAAACTCAAAGAAAAACATGAGAGCTCACATGAAGAATGTGTGTGTGTGCAATCCTTGAGAGGCCACAGAGCTAGAGTTAATCCTCGGAGTGATCGGATGGCTGGACCTCCAACAAGAGTAACTAAACACCACTAACAAAAGTCAAACCACCAGAAGTCAAGGGGCATTTGTTGAGTAAACGCGAAGGCTCCCCCTCAATCAATGAGTCCCCTTTTTTTTTCTTTTTTATTTAAACTTTTCTTGCTTGTGGGCACTCACTGGTGGCATGCACGTTCAAGAGTATGGAGACCAAATCAGAAAAGCATGAAATCAATAAAGATGGCTTGGTTGGTGCCTCTGAGGTAGCCTTTTCCTAATGCCCAGGCTTCAATGAACCGAGGGAGGAACCTTAGAAGTGAAAAAAAAATGGTAGATGGTTAAGAGAGTCAACATCACCCATGATATGCCAATATAGGTCAATTCCTTTGAAAATGTATAGGCGACACTGTTAGAGATCCATAGAGAACTTTGATCACTTGTGCGAAAACCCCTACAACAGCTTATCTCAAGAATGTGTACAAAATGAGATCATAAAGTCAATGAGCCTGGGCATTCAGAATGAGCTATGAACAAAGAAGAATGAAATCTTGCAAGCAGCATGAGAGGTGTTCATATGAGTTTAAACGCAGAGATGACAGAATCAATGACAATGAGATTATAGCATCCAAGTACACATAAAGTCGATCACTCTCACCCACTCTAGTAACAGGTCACACTCTAGTGACTGAGCACTACACCCAAGGTCTTTCTAAGGAACTCAAACCTAAAAAGATCAAGGGGTTTTGTAAAAGTATCATCTTTTTATGCTCAGTGGGTACATGTTCAAGAACCACAAGGCCCTCTTCCACTAACTCTCGAATAAAATGATGACAAATGTCAATGTGTTTGGTGCGAGTGTGTTGGACAGAATTTTTAAAAATGTTAATGGCACTTGTGTTATCACAGAAAAGGGTGAGAGTGTCCTAGTCTATACCATAATCACAAAGCATTTGCTTCATCCACAACATTTGTGCACAACAATTTCCTGCAGCAATGTACTCGGCCTCAGCGGTCAAGAGAGAAATAGCATTTTGCTTTTTGCTAAGCCATGCAACCAAATTATTCCCAAGGTAAAAACACCCCCCAGAAGTACTATTTCTATCATCATCACACCCTGTCCAGTTGGCATCAGAAAAGCCAGTAATTTCGGCTGTAGTGTCGGTAGAAAACCAAACCCCAAACCCCAAACCCCAATATCCCATTAACATACTTAATGATGCGTTTGACCGCAAAAAGATGAGACTCTTTAGGACTAGCTTGGTAACGGGCACAAACACCTACACTAAATGCAATGTCAAGTCGACTGGCTATGAGGTAAAAAAGGCTCCTTATTATACTCCTATAAAGGGTAGGATCAACATCCGTACTAGATGAATCTTTGGAAAGGTGAAGACTGGTGCTCATGGGAGCAAGAGCATGTTTGGCCGACTCTAGACCGAACTTTGACACAAGGTTTTTGGCATACTTAGTCTAAGAAACAAACATATCCGAAAGAGACTATTTAATTTAAAGACCTAAGAAATAAGACAACTCTCTTATCATACTCATCTCAAACTCATGTGTCATGCAATCCAAAAAATACTTCACAAGATGATCAATAGTGGATCCAAACACAATATCATCAACATAAATCTGAGCAACAAGGATATGAGACTTAGTGGCCTTGTTTGGTTTGTTTTTCAAAAAAAAATTTGGGAAAAATTCTCTACAAACAAATTTTTAAGAGTAATCAAACCAAACAAATTTTTTCAAAAAATATCTCAAAATTTTGTTTGGTTACCTACTTTCCAAAATCACTCTCTTTCCCTCTCATACACATCAAATCAATCACTTTTTTTAAAACTCTCTCCCCAAAACAATTTTCCAAAACCATTTCTGAAAAAAGGCAAACCAAACAAGTTTTCGTACTTTTTATCCCAAAAACTACTCTACAAACACAAACCAAACACACCCGTATGTTTCACAAATAAAGTCTTGTCTACACTACCCCTTTGAAAATCATTATTAAGAAGAAAGGTAGTAAGTTTATCATACCAAGCCAGAGGGGCTTGTTTTAACCCATACGAAGCCTTGTCTAACTTATAAACATGGTTTGGACATTTTGGGTCCTCAAACCCTTTTGGTTGCTTAACATAAGCCTCTTTTTTTAAGTACCCATTCAGAAAGGCACTTTTCACATCCATTTGAAACCTAGAAAGCATGCAACACCAAGTAAAATATGAATAGATTCGAGACGTGCAACTGGAGCAAACATCTTGTCATAGTCAACACCCTCTACTTGAGTATAGCTTTGAGCAACCAACCTAGCTTTATTTCTAACCACAGTACCATTCTCATCAAATTTATTTTTAAAGACCCACTTGGTACCTATCACATTCATGTCTCTAGGTCTGGGAACAAGAGTTCAAACTTTGTTACATTCAAATTGACCTAACTTTTCATGCATAGCATTGACCCAACTATCATCTAGTAAGGCCTCTTTTATATTTTTAGGATCAATTAAGGAAACATAACACATATGAGTACCTCTTCCCAAGTTTGTCTTCAGGTTTTCATTCAATCTGAGAAACTTCCAATCACCTATTGAGTTGGATGATTCAGTTTCACTGTCACGACCCAAACCCGCCCCTAAAAGTTTGGCATCGTAACCGGCCAGTAATCCTAGATTACCATAGGCCTTACTGAACAAAACATAATTAATCGGGGCTCGCGGAAGCGAAAACAGAAACTACAATAGTCCAAAGAGCTGTGCATTAATATGAACAAGTATTTACATGCCAAAAATGTTAATTACCCACCACATTACATAACATGTAACAAAATCCATATACAAAACATATAGGCACATGCCACAATACATAACACAACAAGCTCACTATACGGCCTTCCAGGCCTAGCCCAGCTCGGGGCATACAAAACTCTGGTGGTTTCAAAACGGCGGCTCGGTGCAAGACTCCGCCTAGGCTTGACTCCCCGGCTGCTCACCTATAAATACATATATACAGGGGTGAGCTAAAGCCCAGCAAGTAACATTAACGTAAAGGGTTAGTGAACGAATACCACATACCATATCCGTAAAATAAATCATCATAGACATAATCAATTCGTATCAGAACATAATAATGGCATACTCCACAGAACATAAACATAACAGAACGTCTTCCGACTAGAGTAATCAGTTCCGGATACTGATTAAACACACACCACAATGAAGTGGCTAACGAGATCTCGTAAGCTGGTCATGGACCCGCATTTTCATGCTGTCCCCCATGACTTGGGACTCTCTATGGATGCTATACTAGATTCGCAAATAGGACATTTGTCCACAGAAAACATTATCATTTCAGAAAACATAACTTAACGTAGCATTTTCAGAACATACTTTATAAAAACATAACTTTACAGAAATGGTACTTACAGTGGTTTTCCAGAACCGGTTGTACGGTCTTCACCTCTTGACCTGCAATTAACAACATAATAACACATTTCCCTCAATACACATTATCATTCAATCATGGAGTTCATGACATTCTATTCTTCTCTTATGTAATTCCATGTTCATGAGATGCCAAATGATGCAAATAACATGTGAAAATCACGTAAAACAACTTCCCAAACTTTTCCTGAAGTAGGCCCTCCCGCTCGAGCGCCCACTTGTCTGCTCGAGCGGACAGCACAATTTTCCAAAACTGCTGAGAAGTTGATTTTCACGCTCGAGCGGGAATCCCTCCGCTCGAGCGGACCCTGCGAAATTCGAAATTCTGGACTTTTCAAAGCTTCAATCTTCCCTTTTTACAAAACCCACTTCCAATCTTATGAAATTCAAGTCTCACAATACTTGATCAACAACATAAAGAAAGCATTATAACTTCCATTCAACCCCAATTGCATCATATAGAAAATTAAACCATGAGTTAAGTTGAAAAACCATGAACTTGCACATAAAAGCTTCATATCTTTACATTCATGGAGATTCTTCCTCAAATAAGCCAAACATGTATGGAAATCATGATTCTAACCATAAATTTCATAATCTTATGCCACAATCTTGAGTTCTATATGCTAAATGCCAAGGAGCAACAATCTATTTCATGAAAATCTTACCTTAAACACTTGGATGGAGAAGTTTAAACTTGATTTCCCCTTTCTTCCCTCTTCTTTCCCTTTGCTTCCTCTCTCCCACGGTTCTCTCTCTCTCTCCTTTCCAAGATATTTCCTTCTCTTTTGTTTGAGTCAAAGGGTCAACACATCCTTATCTATATATATCATATATGTCAAATAAATAGATTTGGACCAAAAATGTGAGCCAAACATGGCCTACGAATCAGACGAAATTCAGTTCTAAATTAAACATCCCAAATGGTTTCAAAAATTCCCGATATCACATAGGCGTGTTCAATTTCATTTTCTGAATCCATTACGGTCGTCAATTTCAGATCCGAAGTCGTAAGTCCAATAGATATTTTTCTAATTCAAATAGATATTCCTCCATTAATTCATCTAAACACATAATTAATTACCAATAATTATAACATGCAATTCGGGGTCATTACATTCACCCTTGCTGATAGTTTGAATTCTGGACTTGTAATGACAGGAGCATCAGAAGTGGTGTCTTTTTGTGCACTCTTTGGACTCGGACTTACCTTAGAAGTTGGTGCTGGCTCACCTTCTTGAGCTTGGTCCTCTACTTCTCCTTGACTTTTTGGTTCAGTATCCAGGATTGAAGACTCGCCATTTTCTTCCTTATTTAACGCTGAGCTAGGAGAACCTGCGTCATCTATAACCACATTGATCGATTCCATTAAAGACAAAGTATGCAGGTTATAGACATAAAAAGCTCTACTAGAGGTTGAATACCCTAGAAAAATACCTTCATCACTTCAGGAGTCAAATTTTTCCAAAGGCGAGACCTATCTTTGAAAATGTAACATTTACTCCCAAAAATTTTAAAGTATTTTACATTAGGTTTCAATCCCCTCCACAATTCATATGGAGTTTGTAAAGTGTCGGGCCTTAAATACACACGATTTACAACATAAACAACGGTATTTAAGGCTTCAACCCAAAACTTTGGAGAAAATTTCTTACTAAGAAGCATGACCCTAGCCATCTCTTGAAAACCCTATTCTTCCTCTCAACAACTCCATTTTGTTGTGGAGTAATTGGTGTAGAAAATTCATGCTTAATTCCGTGCATATCACAAAATCCGAAAACGAACTATTTTCAAACTTACGACCATGATTAGTTTGGATTCTTATGATACGTCCAATAAAAACACCCTGTTCATTTTGGATTTTAAGGACTAAGGCCTAGAAAGCATCAAACGCATCAGATTTTTCTCTTAAAAAATTTACCCATGAAACATAAGTATAATCATCAACAGTTAAAAAGATGTATCTTTTACCTCCAATGCTTTCAATGCGAGTGGGTCCCATAAGATCCATATAAACCAATTCAAGAGGACGTTTGGTTGTGAAATTGTTTACCTTTTTATGAGGAGCACAAGTTTGCTTCCCAAGTTGACATGGACCACACACATGGTTCATATTCTTATCCATTTTGGGTACTCCTCTCACAAGCTCTTTGTTGGCAATCTTAGTTAGGTCTTTGAAATTCATGTGACCTAATCTTTGATGCCATAGGTCAATGTTACCAATGACGGCCGAGTGACAAGTAAGATCATTAGTGGTAACAATCCCGTAGCAATTATCAGATGTGTCATGCCCCGTATTTTATTACTCGAATAACATTACCAATATTCATTAATTAAGTCCATTCACAAATGACAATTCATTCTTAGATGAAATGATGAATAACTAAATATACATGTTTCCTCTTGGTATACAACGAGGACATTTACATATAAATAAAATAAACGTCCTGAGACTTACAATAAAAAAGAGGACACTACTCTTTGTAAAAAAAATAGCATTTAGCCAAATAAACAAATAAAGTAGTACAATCCATCACTACATTACACTCATGAAATGGTAAAACCCATTGTTTGATCTTCAAATCCGAAAAGCATTCCCTATACACATGTACAGGTAGGGGTGAGCAACCACTAGCTCACCAAATAATCTCATATTATAACATTAGAAGATATGCGAGTATAAAGATACTCATACATATACGTGAAATCATATCATGTCAAAAACCACATGATTTTATTACATTAACCATAACAAGTTAACTTAAATAAATAAACATGCTTCAATAGCCACAAGACATCCCTTTCAATTTATTCAATTACTCTATTGTCAATTGAATCAAATAATTAAACAAATTCATAATGGCATCTAACTAAGCACCAAATACATTTTTATACAATCTTATGAGATGAATGAATATGCTATGCCATGCTCAAAATATTTTTCTCATATTTTGAAAATCTCGTGCACAATGCCAATTTAAAACACAATAATCCAACAATTTCAATACATCTTCAAGGTGATAAATATGACTCAAGTAATCCCTAGGATAGTGTTTGCAAGTAGGCATATCAAGCACTACCAAATTCCCACTTTACCGGTCTCTCATCGGAAGGCACGTGGTACCTCCTCCGCACGTGTTTTCAGTCTTTCACCATGGACACTCAGGCCAACATAACCAATATCAAACTACACCCCCTATTCAGACTTACCAACATATTTACCCAAATCAAATCCAAATGATCTTGTTTATTGCAATTCAAAATTGTTATCCAAAAGACAACCTAAGAGGGGAGATGAATTAGGTTTTTACAAATAAAAATAATAATACCCTAATAAAAATTATGACTAGCACAATAGATACATATAGTTAATGAAATAAAAATAATTAAAACAAGTGTTCTAACAACTATGTCAGTTAATGATTTTAGCACAGTGAAAATGTGAAATATAGCTATGACAATTTAAATAAAATAAAGAGATAAGGGAGAGAGAGGCAAACAAATTTATAGTGGTTCGGCTTCAACTCGACCTACGTCCACTCCTCATGCTTCACTTGAGATTTTTCACTATACTTTAGCTTCACAATGTGCTAGCAACCTTTTCACAGATAGAGCAATCCTCCACAGATTTTACACAGACTTTCTAAGTCAAAAACACAGAGTGTACTACACTCTTACAAGGTTGAAAAGAATGTGTTTTTTCTTTCACAGAAAATTACAAGAATTATCTCTCAAAGATCGATATAAAAATGAAGCTCTGGTTTTTCTGTAAACCTCACACAGGAAAGATGGGTTTAAAGCTATACGTCTCAGTGTATAATTTTCTGAAAGATGATGTAAATAAAAATTGAAGAACACTTCTCAGAGAATTTTTCAGAGAATAAATGTAAGTGATTATGATCAAAGAATATTTTCTGGTTTTTTTTTTTTTTTTTGTAACTTGTTTACATTAGAGGTTTTGGTATATATAATGAAACTTATAACCGTTTATAGCCGTTGTACTCCATCATTACTAATTTAAATATATTTCACTCCATCATTACTAATTTGAATATCTTCCACTCCATCATTACTAATTTGAATATCTTCCACTTGAACCTTTTGGCCTGTTGCTGTGCTGGGTTGTTTGAACCTTTGTTTTGGGTTGTTTGAACTTCTGGTTTGAGCATTATTTTTGGGTTGAAATGAACTCCTGATTTAAGCAAATATTAAACACATTCAAACAATATTTAGGATAAAAATTTAGGTGAGAAATAATGGGACAAAATAAATTTTGATTATATTTTTCTCTTTCAAATAAATTAAAACATAATTTAAATAAATCATCAAAATAAATTTTAGATTCTATTAAAACATAATTAAGAAATCAGCAAAAGAAATTTTGGATTCTATTTTCTCTTTTGAATAAAATAAAACATAATTAAATAAATCATCAAAATAAATAAGTCTAACAAAAATCCATGACAATAATGAAATGGGATGGCAATGCAATATGTAACAATGCATTAGAATAGTTCGAATTTCTATTCCACTACACAATGCTCCATTGTGATCAATTTTCATATCTCTATCAATGTAATATCATGATACAATCCCAAGAGATAATATAATAATGTCAATGTTCATGTATTTACCACATATAAATCAACAATTTCCAACTTAGCCTTTTCAGGACAATTCAACAATATTCTTTATATAAAACAAACTTCCAAAATCAAACATTTTCTTACAGTTCCAAGAATCTCCTCATTAAAATACCGATATGGTAATCCTCTACCAATTACCAAAATCAAAACTTTTAAACAATAGGTTCATCAATAGCAATAACATATGACACCAAAGCGAGTTCAAGGTTTCATCAATTTCTAACTCATATACTTTATCAATGAAATGTAATTACAATCTTTCCAAAAACTCCTCTCCTTCCTAAACATTAAATAGAATTAAATTTCTATTTTTCTCATGAGTTCAATCATAATTCTCATAAGCATAAGTGAATATTACAACACTTAATCAATTTAATCAAATTTTTCTCTTGACTATAATTATAAAATATAACACGGTGTTCACTTTCTAATTATCAACATCAACCCCATCGATTTAAACCAAGGAAAATAAATAAATAAATAAAAATTTTGATAACTCATTCTTGTTTTTAACCAATTCATCCATTTGCTCCAAACGAGCTAAAATCACATTCTTTTCTTTTCTTGTTAAAGGCCGCCAAAACCATTCAATTATCTCATACTTGGTCAACTTCGTCACCTTTAATCTCATCATATTAAAAGTTAGTAATTAAACCCAATAACACCGCTTTAATTACGAAGGATTTAAAATATTAACTAAACTAATTTAATTCATCAATTTAGTAAGTTCATTATATTCACCATCTTCCAAATTAATAACACCAAACATAACTTCACATGCCTCCTCTCTCAAATACACCCACATTTCATGCCAAGTCAATTTTTCCTAAATCTCTACAATTATCAATTTCACAACTTTTCTAAAATTAATAAATCAACATGACATTTACATAAAAATTATTAAATATGCCCAAGAGTAGTATTTTCAAGGTTGTAAGTTCAAAAGTCTACGTCCCACATTTTCATCTTCACAAAAATGAACACAACTAAATCATCAACATATCCCTTCCATAAAATATTATGAATATAACACTTTTAGAGTTTTTTTATCCCAACGAAACTCTATAATCCCAACTTAACAATTTATACAATATTCATCAATATCAATTTATTTTTTTTCTCAAAAATAATTCCCACATCAAAGATGAAAAATATATATATATATATATTTCTGTTGGAACAATTTTCTGTGTAAATAAAATAACTTCAAATAATTCAAACAAAATAAATAAATAACATACCGAATTTATTTCGTTGAACCAAATAAATAATTTAAGACCAAGTCAAGTGTGTGACACTCTGTCCTTAAGACAGATTCGCCCTGCTACGGTGCTTATACTTGAGTGGCGTCTCTCTCCCAGGATACAATGATCTTCACAAATTTATAGAAGCACTTCAAATAAATTTGTTCAGCGAACTAGAACCTTGTGTTCTATAACTCTCTGAAATTTATTCCTAATCTAGAATGAAGATTAAAATGCAAAATAAAATTTGGACAGCAAAGAGGGTGTTTTTTTTTTCCCCAGACTGTTCTGTAGATCCGGACTATTGGAAATGAATTAATATATATAGGCAACTTTACCTGACCCGAACAGGTGCAATCTGTTTATAAACAGATTCTAACCGTTGCCTGAACATTAATATTCAAACTTCAAAAGTGAACCGTTAGTGGACCAATTTAAACTGTTGGAGCATTAGGTTCATTTATTATTTAAATTATTTATATATATCAAACTATTGAAATAGTTAAATAAATAAATAAATAAAGAGGTACAAACTTTAGGAAACTTTTAAGGAATCTAAAATTTGAATTTAGAATTAAATTAAATTCTCACAATTACAAATTTTAGGAAACCACTTAGGAACTCAAAATTTGAATTTAGAATTAAATTAAATTCCCACAATAATTTTTTATTGAAAAAATTCAAAAGAATTTTATCAATTGAAAAATTAATGTTAGACCCGAAACCGACGTCAACTTCCCATTCACTCATAAATGGTTTTGACGTTCCGTCTTCACCGTATGACTTGCCACGCGGCAAGGACCACGTCACCTCTTCGGACCCACCCCAAAAGACGTTTGGGGCCCACTCTATTTTGGGCTCAAAATCGGCCCAAAATATGCCATATATAAACCAATTTTCCAACAATCCCCCACATGAATGGAATTTGACGGAGAGAAAATGCAACAACATGATCTAATCAGAGAGTTTAGAAATTGGAAATATTCTGCAAAGGATAGGTAGCTTTTGGCTTTGAACCTTCCCTTGTGAAACACTATCGGATCTACTAGCTAACCAGTGAACATGATGTCTTGAACTGTTCAGCCGTTTGTGTAAACCAAGACAATAGAACTCACACAGTATATCCCCAGACACAGTTTAGTTCTCACTATTGTGTTCATTTTGGCCCTGAACAACCTGGTCTTCATGAGTGCTCTAGAGAATTGTAGCCCTTCACAAATCTCACAGAACCGGCCCAGTTCACACTCACATAGGTGATGCTTATGAAGAGTATCCTGCCATACTCCACTAGGTTTACCTAGATATAAGAATCATTAAAAGTTTTACTTAACCTAAAGCGCTGTAGACGTCACTATTTCATCAAAGAAATTGGTAGGAGTTAGACTCCCCAGTGATCCTTCTGAGTCATTCACAACTCGGTTGTCCCTTTGAACCTAGATCTTGGGATCTCCAGTTAACTAGGTTGGGTTGCCGTTGTGGTAACTCTTATTTAATAGGCTTAAGTCCCATTCCCCTCGATGAATTCTCAACTAACTCTCTTGCTAACCCTTTCGTTAGTGGATCCGCTATGTTGTCTTTAGACTTAACATATTCTATGGAAATAATTCCATTAGAGAGTAGTTGTCTTACGGTATTATGTTGACGACGAATGTGTCGTGACTTACCGTTATACATATGACTCTGTGCTCTACCTATAGCTGATTGACTATCGCAATGTATGCATATAGCAGGCACCGGTTTTATAGCGACCCCGGTCTTTTCCCATTCGATGTTGTATCCGGACTTAGGCTCCATAGATTCTATCTTTGTGTAATGGTTGTTGACATCCTTAAATTCTGTTTGGTCGAGTTTTAGGATGTGTTGGGCGTGTTTCGAACAGTTGGGTTGAGCCTTAGTCTAGATGTGGATTGCCTAGTTTTTAGCCTCTCCGCTCGAGCGGACATTCCTGAGCTCGAGCGGGGTTTACACTCTTCCAGCATTTTTGGTCCTTGCAAAATTTCTGCAGGTGAGAGTTCTACGCTCGAGCGGGTTTTTATACGCTCGAGCGGGTTGAGCTCGAGCGGTATTGTTGACGCTCGAGCGGGTAGTGTGTTCTTCGCGTGGGTTCTGGAATGGGAGAATCTACGCTCGAGCGGTTATTACTGCGCTCGAGCGGACCTTGTTTTTGTTCTTTACGCCGGCGGTGTGTTTATGCGCCGAGCGGGCACATCAAGTTTAAATCTGGCGGCGTGTTTTAAAAACGATTTTTCCCCTTTCAGCTTTTTAAAACCCTAGGTTCTGAGTTCTCTCTCTCTCCCAACTCATCTTCTCTCTTAGGATTGATCTTTTTAGAGTGTGTATCTACCCTAAGTCCTTCATTAAAAAGGTAGAGGAGAGTGAGGGCTACATTTTAATCTGAGAAATTGTTGGTTTGAAGCACTTTGGAATTTGGGCATCATCTTCATCTTCTCTCTTTTGAGCTATTTCTTCGAGGTAGGGATTTCCTACTCCATTTATACGCTTTAATCCTAAGTGTTGGTATTTTGGTATGTGGGGGTAGTTTAGAAATTTTGGGAGAAACCTTAGGGTTTTGGCTTAGATTAATTTGTACAACTAATTTAAGGGAAAAATGTGGAATTGGGTTTAATTCATGAAGTTGGGGAAATTATGAGATTGATGATATAGTTGGGTAGTTTAAATACTTACCTATGAGAATGTTGATTTTACATTCATTGTTGTATTTATTTCTTGTTTAGAAATAACTGTTTTGGACTATCGGTGGAGGATAGTCGTGATTGTTGTAGACCTTGCATGTGGCTTAGGTATAACTGGAATTAAGTCACTTATGTTGACTGTTAAATTAATACAGAACATTACTTGTATTGATTATGTGTTGTATATGGCAATTATGTGTTTCATTGCATATGCATGTTGTTTAGAGGAGATAGGGGATGAACTCCACGGTTTAGGGGAAGATAGGGGATGCACCTCTAAACCGGATTTGTTGGGAGGAGATAGGGATGGACTCGGTAGCATCACTCATATGTGTGCTTATTGATAATAGCAATATTGCTATTTGTTGTTGATATGATACATCATTATAGTGTGTATCAGTTGGAAGTATGGAAGTGTTGTGGTTTGAGCTTTAGTCTCATTTATTTTTGTGACATCTGGATCACTATTATAGTTGGCCAGGTTCTGAGCCATAATGATATAATTGGAAAGTTGAATAAATATTGGAAAGTGAAAGGTGTCATAGACAATATGTCATAGACAATGTAGACATTCGTGTTATGACATTGGAGATTGATTATCTTGTGTTAACCATGTATCGAATGCTAATGCTTTAGTTAATTCTTATGCTTGGTTTAGTATTTTTCTACTGGGCTGTGGCTCACCCTATATGGGAACTTCATTTTCAGGTTCAGGTAGTTCACTACCTCCAAGGACTTAGCTTGTGAGGATTTGGACTCGAAGACTTGCTTTATTTTATTTGTTTTATTTGAACAACTTGTAAACTTTCAAGCCTAGGGCTTTATTTGTTTTGAGTTAGAACTCATGGAATTGTGTCCAAGTGTTGGCTTGGCAAGATGTAAACCCATAGGACATTTATTATGATGTTTTTATTTCATAGTACTCTGATGAATGGAATGAGATACTTTATTTTCTTATAATTCTGCATGTTAATATTATGTATTATGGGTTTATTATTTTGAGGGCGTTACAGGTTTTGGCCATATTGGAATATCTTCAAGGAAGTGGCGAAGCCATTCTGCCTCTTCCCCTGTTTTGTCTAAGGCTATGAATTCTGATTCCATAGTAGACCTAGCAATGCAAGTCTGTTTGGAAGATTTCCAAGATACAGCCGCCCCACCAAGAGTAAAGACATACCTATTGGTGGACTTCGAGTCTCTAGTATCCGATATCCAATTTGTATCACAGTATCCTTCAAGTACTGCTGGATATCTAGTAAAATTAAGCCCAATGTTACGAGTAAATTGGAGATATCTAAGAACCCTTATAATTGCTTTCCAGTGTTCTACTCCCGGATTACTCGTATATCTACTTAATTTACTTACTGCATAAGCTATATCTGGGCGAAAGTTCATCAAGTACATTAAGCTTCCAATAATTTAGGCATACTCTAATTGAGAAATACTTTCTGTATATTCTTAGAAAGATACAAATTAACATCTGAGGAGTTCTAGCAAGATAATCATCATCTTTGCTGAATTTGTCAAGTATTTTCTCAATGTAATGAGATTGTGACAAAGCATATCCTTCTGATGTTTTGGTAATTTTCATACCAAGTATTACATCAGCAATACCCATGTCCTTCGTATCAAAATGTTTATTCAACATTTTCTTGGTAGTTTTAATCATGTCATTATTACTACCAATGATGAGCATATCATCTACATAAAGACATACAATGACATAACCTTTATCTATGTTTTTAATATAAACACATTTGTCACACTCATTAATTTTAAATCCATTTGACATTATTGCCTTGTCAAATTTCTCATGCCATTGTTTTGGCGCTTGTTTTAAACCATATAATGATTTAACCAATTTACACACTTTCTTTTCTTTCCCTGGAACAGAAAACCCTTCTGGTTGTTCCATGTAAATTTCTTCATTTAACTCACCATTTAAGAAAGCGGTTTTAACATCCATTTGATGAATTTCTAAATTGTATAGAGATGCAATGGCAATTAGCATTCTAATGGATGTTATTCTAGTAACCGGTGAGTATGTGTCAAAGTAATCTAGACCTTCTTTCTGTCTAAAACCTTTGACTACAAGTCTTGCCTTGTATTTGTCAATTGATCCATCCGCTTTCATTTTCCTTTTGAAAATCCACTTGTACCCAAGAGGTTTACAACCTGGTGGCAAGTCCACTAATTCCCAAGTGTGATTTTGCAAGATGGATTCAACTTCCTTTGTTGTGACTTCTTTCTATAAAGGAGCTTCAGGACTGGACATAGCCTCTTTAAAAGTTAAAGGCTCATTTTCTGACAAAAATGTTAGGAAATCTGGACCAAAAGATTTTGAGGTTCTAGCACATTTACTACACCTAGGTTCTTCTACTTCATTTTGATCTAACTCTTGCTCTTGATCATGTTCTTGATCATTACTAGTAATAGCATCAAAAGATCTCTTATTATTACTAGTCTCTTGTCCAGTCTTATTCGGAAATACATGTTCAAAGAAAGATGCATTCCGAGACTCAATAATAGTATTTACATGCATTTCGGAATGTTCTGATTTATGAATCAAAAATCGATATGCACTACTATTCTTGGCATAACCAATGAAAATGCAATCAATGGTCTTAGGACCTATCTTAGTCTTTTTAGGACTAGGAATAGCCACTTTAGCCAAACACCCCCACACTTTTAAGTATTTGTAGGATGGTACTCTTCCATGCCACAATTCATAAAGTGTTTGATTTATTATCTTTCGGGGTACTTTATTAAGTATATAATTAGCAGAAAGTATTGCTTCCCCCTACAAGTTCTGAGGTAATCCAGAACTTATTAACATGGCATTCATCATTTCTTTTAAAGTCCTATTTTTTCTTTCAGCAATTCCATTTTGCTGAGGTGAGTAAGGAGCGGTGGTTTGATGAATTATTCCATGTTCTTTACAAAATTCACCAAAAGGTGATTCATATTCACCACCTCTATTACTTCTAAGTTTCTTGATTTTCTTACCAAGTTGATTTTCAACTTCATTCTTATATTGAATGAAAGTTCCCAAAGCTTCATCCTTGGTTCGAATTAAATAAATATAACTATATCTAGTATAGTCATCTATAAAAGTGATTACATACTTTTTCCTACCTCTGGTTTGAATTGATTTAAAATCACAAATGTCACTATGAATTAATTCAAGTGGTTCCATACTTCTTTCAATTGAATGAAAAGGAGTTTTAGATAATTTTGCCTCAACACAAATTTCACATTTATGATTTGAATCAATGTCAAATTTAGGTAAACATTTCATATTAATTAATCTAGGCAAAGATCCAAAATTAACATGTCCTAGTCTACCATGCTATAAATTTGAAGACTCAAGCAAGTAAGAAGAAGATGTAGTATTATTAATAACTGAGGGTACAACGGTCATTACATTTAACTTGAAAAGGCCATCAGACATGTAACCTTTTCCTACATACATCCCATTCTTGGTAAGTACAAATTTATCACTTTCAAAAACTAGCCTAAACCCATTCTTACTCAACAAAGATTCGGAAACTAAATTCTTGCGAATGTTCGGTACATGCAGCACATTGTTGAGAGTGAGTTCCTTTCCAGATGTCATCTTGAGTACAATCTTTCCTTGTCCTTCAACTTTGGAAGTTGAGGAGTTACCCATAAACAGTTGTTCACCATTGTCCACTGTAGAATAAGATGTGAACATCTTTTTGTCGGCACAAATATGACGAGTAGCACCAGTGTCCACCTACCATTCTTTAGGATTTCTGACAAGATTTGCCTCGGAAACAACTGCAAAAAGATTGATGTCATCGACACCATTGGAAATATTGTCCACTTCGGTCATATGGACTTGAGCAGGCTTCTTGCTTGTTCTTTTCTTACCTTTGCCTTTGCTACGACAATCTTTGGCCCGATGTCCCTCTTTGTCACAAATGTAACATTTGCCATTAAACATGTACTTTTTATTATCCCCCGTTTTAGAGCCTTGTGATGAACTTTCTCTAGAAGACTTACGTTTCTTGGTTTTTGAAGCATGTTCCACCACATTTGCCTTAGACTCCATAGGATTCTTACCAGCCCGCTTTTCAAAATTGCGGTTGTCCTCCTTAATCCTTAAACGCACAATTAACTCGTCCATAGAAATTCCTTTGCACTTGTGTTTAAGGTAGTTCTTGAATTCCTTCCAGCCTTTGGGTAATTTTTCAATTAAGGCTGCAACTTGGAAGGATTCACTGAGAGACATGCCTTCTGTGTGAATGTCATGCAGAATGAGTTGGAAATCTTGAGCTTGGCTGATCACAGTTTTTGAATCAACCATAACAAAATCCAAGAATCTGCCAACCACAAATTTCTTTGAGCCGGCATTTTCCGTTTTGTACTTTTTCTCCAACGATTCCCAAAGTTCCTTTCTTTGTCTTGATTGGATCAGTAGACGTTGTATAATGTGTTGTCAAGTCCGTTCAAGACGTAATTCAACAAAGGAAATCGGATGTTTCAAGCATCAACCGCAAGAACCACTTGCGGTCGGTTTCATCCTCTTTTAGAAGAGAAGCATCTTCACGGAGGAAACGAGCCAGGTTCAAAGTTGTAAGATAGAATAACATTTTCTGTTGCCATCTTTTAAAATCAATTCCTGAGAACTTCTCTGGCTTTTCACCGTGATTTACCGGTACTGTCATCACAGGAGAGGGGTTTGGTGCAATTACAGCTACCACAGCAGTACTTGTTTGGGCATTACTTTCAGTAGCCATCAATTCTAATATATAAAACAAAATTAGAATTAGAATTTACACTACATAGAAAATTAAACCAAATTCATAGAATTAAATTCTGTAAAAATAAAAGAAACAAGAATGTAGCTTTTATTTTCCAATTAATTTAAAAATAAAATAAAATTTTATTTAAACAAATTAATTACAAACAAAAAATTAAATTTTGTAAAATAAAAGAAATAAAAATAAAACTTTTATTTTTCAATTAATTTGTAAATAAAATAAAATTTTATTTAACCAAATTAATTCTACACAAGAAATTAAATTCTGTAAAATAAAAGAAATAAAAATATAACTTTTATTTTTCAATTAATTTGAAAATAAAATAAAATTTTCTTTAACCAAATTAATTTCACACAAAAATTTAAATCTCTTGTTACACTCCAAAAATTAAAATACTTAAAACAGAATTTTAATTAATGAAAACTCAGAAAATAATTTCTCAAACCCAAAATTAATTTCTGAAAAAATTCCACAAAAATATATTCTGAATTGTTAATAACACCAGTATCGTACTACTAGTTGTTAATGACATCGGTGCTTACAGTTGAGTGGCGTCTATCTCTCAAGATACAATGATCTTCACAAATTTATAAAAGCACTTCAAATAAATTTGTTCGGCGAAGTAGAACCTTGTGTTCCATAACTCTCTGAAATTTATTCCTAATCTAGAATGAAGATTAAAATGCAAAATAAAATTTGGACAGCAAAGAGGGTGTTTTTTTTTTTTTTTTGCCCAGACTGTTCTGTAGATCCGGACTGTTGGAAATGAATTAATATATATAGGCAACTTTACCTGACCCGAACAGGTGCAATCTGTTTATAAACAGATTCTAACCGTTGCCTGAACATTAATATTCAAACTTCAAAAGTGAACCGTTAGTGGACCAATTTAAACTGTTGGAGCATTAGGTTCATTTATTATTTAAATTATTTCAAATATATATATATATATATTAAACTAAATAAATATATATATATATACATATATATCAAACTATTGAAATAGTTAAATAAATAAATAAATAAATAAAGAGGTACAAACTTTAGGAAACTTTTAAGGAATCTAAAATTTGAATTTAGAATTAAATTAAATTCTCACAATTACAAATTTTAGGAAACCACTTAGGAACCCAAAATTTGAATTTAAAATTAAATTAAATTCCCACAATAATTTTTTATTGAAAAAATTCAAAAGAATTTTATCAATTGAAAAATTAATGTTAGACCCGAAACCGACGTCAACTTCCCATTCACTCATAAATGGTTTTGACATTCCGTCTTCACCGTGTGACTTGCCACGCGGCAATGACCACGTCACCTCTTCGGACCCACCCCAAAAGACGTTTGGGGCCCACTCTATTTTGGACTCAAAGTCGGCCCAAAATATGTTATATATAAACCAATTTTCCAACAATTTCAACTTTATATTTCTCAAAATAAATTATCTAATCATACTATGATGTTAATACAACCCACACAACTTTTAAATTTTTATTTTCAGATTTTTTTAATTACAAACTTATCAACACAAGATTATTCTCCCAAATCATGTTCAAAATACCAATATTCTTAACATTTCACATAATTTTTCTTCCAAAAATTAACCATACAAAAATCCAAGAAATACATATATACAAAGCCTCCTATAATGATATATTTTCTTAAAATATCCCTAACATAGCCTTAATGGAATAATATGAAGAAAGTCTCTATCTCAAATATGAAAAAAAAACAAACTTGAAAATGCAAACATCGCCCAATCATGAATCAAAGACCACTATTGCGAAGAACACAATGAGCTCTCCAACTTTTATTTACAAAACTTTTGTAAAATCTCACTCTAAGGACTCACATTTGAAGCTCAAAGGTTGAGCCAACAATGTAGGTAGGTAGAGAGAGAGAGAGAGAGAGAGACGGTGAGGAGAAAGAGAGTGGAGCTCTCTACTCAAAAGAAAAGAAGAGAAAAGGAGAAGGCGTGGGGAACAACCCCTACGTGGGTTTACTTCCCCAAAAATTGATTTCCCCAAAAAAATTATATAATTTTTTATAATAATACCTCAAAATTTTATAATATAAATTATAAAGTGATATAATTTTTCTCACCACAAAATATAATATTTTGCTTACTACGAAATATATACCCAATTTCATTCCTTATAAAATATATAATTTTTCACCGTATGGTTACACCATAAATTTAACTTTTAAATATTTATTATAACCCTATATAGTAAATAATAATAATAACTTATGAATCACATAATTAAAAAAGACCAAACAGTTAAACATAAGTAATTAAACAAACTCAAATTAAATTAAATCTAAGTCATGGATCTTAAATTAAATTCTCACTCATAAACCAAACATCACCCAATTATATATCAAAATAGACCCAACACATTTATCTCAAATCATGGTCCAAACACCTAAAACTCAATTTCAAATTTTGTTATAAATTAAACTAAATCAGTCTGCAAATTTTCATAAAATAATTACTCACCATTAAATTTCAAAATTTTTATCCAACATGCTAGACTCTTATAAGAACAACATAATAAAAATTTCATAATTTCTAAGATCAAAAATTATATTTTTTTTTAAAAAATTATTACAAAATTGAACCATTTTGGCACATAACTTTACACAACACTCCAATCCAAGTATTACTTAATTAATTTATGCACTGACTATTTAAAAGAAAATATTTTGGGACATTATAATGCATGACAGTATTTCCTTTCTTATCCAAAATTTCACATTTATTTTTTGAAAATAATACTTCATGATGGGAATCACACATTTGACTAATGCTCAACAGATTAGCTATAAGGCCGTTAACAAGCAAAACATTTTCAAGTTTAGGAAGACCAGCAACACTTGTAGAGCCCTTACTAATGACTCTAGAAATACTACCATCTCCAAAGGTAACAATTTCTCCTTCATATTTTTCAAGAGAAGTGAAGTAGAATTTGTCACCAGACATATGACGACTGCACCCACTATCAAGATACCACATGTGTGAGTCACGTGCTTTCAGAGCAGTATGAACAACAAAACAAGTCAAGTCATCCTTTCTCACCCATATCTTTTTAGTCTTAGCAAAATCAGGACTGGCAGTCTTAGTAAATGTCTTAGTGTTGTGAACATCCTCATGAATTTTGGTGTTCCGCCTAGACATGTAATGTTGTCTCCTAACCCAAAAAGTATTAGAATTTCTACCCTTTTGAGACACCTTACCAAACAACTCAAAATAATAAGATGAATGTGGCCATACCTACCACAATGATGACAAACAAACACAGGTTTTACCTCCGTTTTGTTGATCTTACCCCCGTTAGGCAGCTGAAGAAAGGGATCACCCTGTTACACCTTCATCTTTCCCTTTGTTTGAGTCTTAATGTTATGTGATATAGAGGCCCATCCCTTTTGAAGTGTGGTAGCAGTGTAGCCTATCCCTCTTTTATCACCACTCATTTGTTGAGACCCGATGATGCCTTCAAGTGTCTTTGACCCTTTGTTCCACATATCAATTGTGGCTCTAGCAACTTTGAGTTTTTCCTCTTTCTGACCAATCAGCTCTTCCAACGTGGCTTGTGACATCACAAGGATTCCAATATTCTCTTCAAATGTAGCATAGATGCTCAGAAGTTCATTCCTTTCGGTTTCACAAGCTAAAAGCTTTCCACAGAGATCTTGCTTGTCATTTGAGATTTTGATGACATCTCTTTTTGCAACATCAATCTCTCTCTTTAGCTTGACATTCTCGCTTTCACATGCTTTGAGCTTGAGAGTGAATTTGTCATTGATCGTGGACAAATTCAGAGATTCATCGTAAAGCTTTTCACAAGCTTGTTGTAGATCATCACCATCAATCTCATCATTGTCTTTCGAGGTTTCATCATCTTTTTGCTCCTTTCTCTTGGACCTCATCCAGTCGAGCAACTAAGGCATGAAAATTAATAGATGGTGGTGAAAATGACTCTCATTTTTCATAAAATTGACTCAGAATGTCCCATCCATCTTTGGCCATTGTGCAATGAGTAATCTGTTGCTATTTTTGTCAGAAATTGTTTCACGAATGGTAGTCAGAACTCTTTGATTACTCAGATTGTCAGCGCTTTCAACATCCTCTTCAATGGCTTGCCAACCCTCAGGGTCGTAAGCTCTTAAAAACATCCTCATTTTAATCTTCCAGAACAAGTAATTACTCCCATCAAAGGTAGGGGTACAGTGAAAATTCTAACCACGAGCAAATTCCACTGGCTTTGGAGGAGGTTGAGTGACAGTAGACTAGAATGCCATGTAAGTACTATCTCCGTCTTCACCAGATTCGGTTTCTTCGAGTTCTTGCTCTGACCCGCTTTCATCATCCCAAGTCACTATATAGACTTTCTTCCAGTTCTTTTTCAAAGGACATTCAAGAGCAATATGTCCAAACCCTTGACATTTGTAATACTTGACAGTTTGCCCCTTCGCAGTCTTCTTTAGAGTTTTTGGAGCAATTTTTGGTGGAAAAGTTTTGGGTTTTTCATTACTCTTATCTTTTGAAATAGGGTCCTTAAAATTAGGCTTCTTTTTCTTTAATTTTTTTTTAAACTATTTAGTAAACATAGTCGTCATTTCGAACTCTAGATCAAACTCAATCTCGGGGGTCTTTGCAGTTTCATGAGCATTAGTAAAAGCCACACTATCTTTTTATTTTTTTTAAGAAATCTGGTGGGTTTCATAAGTCTGCAAGTTTCTAACCAACTGATCAAGCTTGAGGGCATCAACATTCTGAGCCTCCTCAATAGCTATAACTTTTGATTGGAACCTCTCAGGTAAAGACCTTAAAATTTTTCCAACAACCTTAGCTTCAAGGATTTTTTCACCAAGTGTGAAACATGAATTCACGATGTCACTAAGTTTAGCATAAAAATCATCAAACATCTCATCATTACGCATAAAAAGAGTTTCAAAAGAAGATGTGAGACGTTGAAATTTTGATCTTTTAACAGAAGTAGTACCCTCGTGAATTATTTCAAGAATGTCCCGAGTCTCTTTTGCTATCTGACACATGCAAATATGACGAAACTCTTCAGGTGTGACAGAGCAAAAGAGGGAATTGAGAGCCTTATTGTTCCAACTCAAGCTTTGATAGTCGAATGCGTCCATTTATCAAGAAGTTTCGGAATATCAACACCATCAATGGTGACAACAGGTTCACTTCACCCATAAATCACACAGTGCCAAACTTTCTCATCGATAGATTTTAAAAACGCTCTCATACGAGCTCTCCAATAAGAATAGTTTGTACCATCAAGTAACGGAGGTTTATGGGTAGAGTTACCTTCTCAAATTGAATCCATATCACCAATCACACAAAATCACACTCCTATAGTTTTGATAAAAACAAAGAATGACCCGCTTTGGTACCAATTGACAAACCTAAGCGATTCGTGATTAGATCAAGATTTAATTGTGCCAACTCCTAAACAATTAAAACTAACAATCTAAATCATCAAGCACATACGAAAGTGATTTAGATTGTTGTTTCAGAAACAATAAATAGACACAAATGATTTTTACTTGGAAAAAATCACTATTGGAGTACCTCCAATTGTGATTAAAAAACCACAAGCGAAATGCCACAAATCAATCCACTATGAAGGAAAGAAAGAATACAATATATCTAAACAAATTACACAAACTCTGCCAATTTGTCTTCAACGCTTTGTATATCTTCCACCGCAACCTTCGTCTTAAAATTGATTAGATTGATGTTGATTCCACAACATCCACGTCAACTCAATGACCGCGCACATCTTCGAACACCTTCGAACACTCCACGCTTGAATCTCTGGATTCCACCGAAGAAGAACACTCTTGAAGATGATCACTCAAACAACTCTTTGATGTGAATTATCAAACCATGTGAGTTTAATACTCAAACAAACATCAAAGGAAAACTAGCAAAATAGCCCCAAAAGAAAACCCTAAAGCCCACAAAATAGATCTAGAAGCCTTAAACCTAAAAACAGACTTAAACACATATATATAGAAAAAAGGGACCGCGTACCCCACTCGAGTGCAAGACTTGCCGCTTGAGCGGAGTCACTAAAACACATGCGATAAAACAGGTCTCCGCTTGAGTGCAGGAACTCACGCCCGCGCAAAACACGCCTCCCAGTATTTGTGCAAACATGCCAAACTACTGCGAAGGTGCAAACTCCACTCGAGCATAAATGTTCCTACCCGAGCGGGAAGACCAAAACCAAGGAAAAATTATAACTCTATTAAACTGAGCTTGTTCACCGAATTGGCAACAAGTAGAGACCTAACAGGAAGGTTGTAGCAATTCTAGTTTAGACCTGACCCATTTGATGTCTTGGATTCAAGTTTCATTGTCTTTTATAGTTATCCATGTCTTGTTTCCTCTTATCTCTCTTTGAGTTTGGCTTTTGGGACGTATTGGTTACGTTTGGAATAGGTTGGTAGCTTGTTTTTCAAATTGTTAATGCTCAGAATTTTGTTCCTTCACTCGAGCAACATTTTTTGCACTCGAGCAGTCTTTGTGAACCTCTAGTACTTTTACAGGTCTGCAAATATACTGGGAGTGTGTATTCTTCACCCGAGCGAAGCTTCTTACGCTCAAGCGACGATCTTCTGTCTACAAAACTACTGGAAGTTTATATTCTATGCTCAAGCAAAGCTTCTTGAACTTGAGCAGTGAAACTTATTGTGCCTAGTCGCTTAAGCGACATATCTTGCGCTCAAGCGAGCTGCGCATATATCACTTCGTAAAATCACTTTTCTGATCACTCTTTCACTTCTCTCTCTCTCTCTAAACATTTCAAAACCCTAATTTCTCTCACTTTCACTCTCTCTCTCTCTCTCTCTCTCTAAAACTCATCTATTTTACTCAAATCCACCTAGATCCTTCAATCTTCTCACCCATGTCCCTTTGTTAAAAGGTAGAGCTCGGCGAGGGCTTTGTTCTAATCAGAGCAAAGTTGATTTTTGGCGTCTTTGAGTTTCCTACTCTCTCTCTCTCTCTCTCTCTCTCTCTCTCTCTCTCTCTCTTTTCTCTCGTCTTCTAAGTTTGAGGTAGGGATATCTCTACACTTTTTCTGAGTTTTCACTTAGTTATATGTTATTTCTAAACCACATTGAGATTTTTGGAAGATTTGGAATAATCTAGGGTTTTGGATAAAAATCAAAAGAGGGATTTTTCAAATGAATCCTTGAAAATGATTTTGGTATGGAAAATAATGTTGAGTTGGGAATAAATAGTTGATTTTGATCTTTGGGATTGATTTTGGAAAGGAAAGGGATTTTGCTCTAGATGCCTTAAATGTTGATTTTATATAAAATATGAGATAGATATTGAAATTGTGAAATTGGATTGATGTTGATGAGGATGGTGGTGTTAGATATATATTATCACTCACCTCTTGAAAAATTTGGAGAGTTTACCTTTATTGATAATTGTTTGTCTATTTAGAAATATCTATTTTGGGCTATCGGTGGAGGATAGTTATGAGTGTTATAGAAATTGAATGTGAATTTGGAGAATTGAAACTATTTTCTCATTCATTTGCATTAAGCATTATCTCACGCTTATAATTGGAAATGTTTATTGTTTTGAGAAAAAGGGATCAATCTGGGAAATATGTATTGTAATGTTGAAATAAGTTGGTATGAGTGTCCATGGTGAAAGTCCTAAAAACTGCGCGTATACATAGGTGTCGATCCCGCAAACGAAATTTCTATGAAATGACAATAGTATTGTTTGTATAACATATGTTTACATGGGTCCCGGTTTACGGTATCCTCCAACCCAAATTTTTGGGAAATGTTGTATTCTTTTGAAATTCCTAGAGCGTGATTCACTGCCCTATCTTTTTATTCCAAATGAAGTTATTTATGATATTATTATGGCATTGCATAGTTTTGGAAAGAGATATAAAAATGTTTTGGCATGAGTATTGCATATGCATTCACCTTATAGCTTTGTTAAGATTCATATGCTGTATTGGATTATTTCTACTAGGTTTTGGCTCATCCTATGTGGGAAAAACATTTTAGATGCTGATGATATGCCTCTGCCAAGGCAATAACTTGGGAGAACTTGGGTTGAGAGCTTCTTTTGTGTATTTGTTATATTTATTTTTTTGCACAAGCCAAGGGCTTTAATTGTATTGGACCCACTTTTGTTGTAATCAAGTATCGTCTTGGAAAAATGTAAGTCTTTAGGACATTTCTTATTTATCTAACTTTCATCTTGTGTGTCTATTATATCACTTTTTTTGTAAAGCTTAATTGTAAATCAATGAAAGATAACTAGTTTGCCATTGTGATCACTTATTGATGTTGAGTATGGGTTATAGTAATTATTTCGGGGCGTTACATGTAGTTTTCCGTTCTTCTTCTATAGTCATAATTTCTATTGTCATCTTCCAGTTATTGCCTAATAAAGTTTCTAAAATCTGGATGATTTGGATTAGGTGGGGTGGATGAACTACTTCCTTCTTGTTTTACTACTGCCATATCAATATTATTAATGTTATTAGTGTCTTTGAACCCTTTTGAGGTATTATCTTCTTTTTCTTTTCCTATGTCTTCGAAGTTTTCTAGAACATTATTTTCTTTTTTTTTTCTGCATCACTATTTTTTATTATTTGTTCTAAATCTTCAAGAGGGATGTGTTTCATTTCTCCCAAACTAGTTAATCCTAATTGTTTATATATATTTTCTTTTAATTCTATTATATCATTATTTATTTATGCTATTATTCCTTCATCTACCATATCTAATTGTTCAGATATTTCTAATATTATTTTGCATTTTATTTTATTATCATTTTCCTTTTCAACCATTTCTTTTAAGCTTTTAGGTTATAGTAACTGAAGTCCATTATGTTTTTGGATTTTTAGGATAAACTTGTTCAAATGGTTCTTCTTGAATATATCACGTATTTGGGTACGGACATACATCTAATTGTTTTTATTTTTCTTCAAAAATAGCTACTTGTTTTTCTGGATCTTGTATAAAATGTCTAACTTCATTTTTATTTCTAATTGATTGGTTCTAAGTTTTTCATTAATGCCTTTTAATAAACTAATTAAGGTATTATTTTGTTCTATTATTACTTATAAAGAAGCACTATTATTCAATACTTCTTCACTATATTTGATACTCATGCAAATATTATTGACAAGGAAGAGAAATCTGGCTGTAATATCAATTTATTTTGTGGATTTTAATTCAAAATTAGCTCCTGCAAAAAATTTCTTTGATAATCTACGCTTATCTTTTCTAAACATGTCTATTTTTAATACTAGCAATTCTCTAGTTATATTTTATTACTAATTGCTCGGAAGCAATAGCCAAAAGAGAATTTAATTTATTTAACTCACTTTCTAATTTAGACATATAATCTAAACTATCTTTTATTTCAACTCCAGGTGTTGTAATTAAATGCATATAAATACTAATTCTCATTTCACTACAAGAAAAAGCAGATTTCACGACTAAAACTAGATTTTTAAATCATTGAAAATAGCAATTGGCGACTAAAATGGATTTAGTTGCCAAAAGTGAACACTTTTGGTGACTAAAACAGTTTAGTAGCCAAATGTAGGGGTTTTAGCGACTAAAAGTCAGTTTAGTCGCCGAATATAGGGGTTTTAGCGACTAAAAAAATTTTAGTAGCCAAAAGAGAAGGTTTTTGGCGACTAAAAACATTTAGTAGCCAAAAGTATAGGTTTTGGCGACTAAAAACTAGTTTGGTCACCGGTTATACGTGTTTTACCGACAAAAATCAATTTCGTAGCCAAAAGTGAAGCTTTTTGGCTACTAAAAAAAATTTAGTAGCGAAAAGTCAAGAATTGCCAACTAAAATGCAGTTTAGTCACCCAAAGTAGAGGTTTTGGCGACTAAATTTCAGTTTAGTCGCCAAAAGTAGATGTTTTTCGGCGGGAATGAATTTTTTTAGCGACTAAAATATAATTAGTTGCCAAAACTATACAATTGGCGACTAAAAAATAGATTTAGTCGCCAAAAGTGATCTATTTTTTTTTAGTAAATAATTTATTTTTATATAAATTATATTGGATAAAAATAATTATTTTTATATTTATAGCTAGATATTAATACGGGTCAATATAGTATACAAATAATGTATGTTGCATATATATTCATGCGATGTTGTAATGGTATAGTGGAGAGAGTGTGTTGCTAAAGATTTAGAATGTGGGAGAGGTTGGCGGTTGAATCTCAAAAAAGCAAAAAGTTGGTTTTTTTTTTCACAAAAGTGTTTATTTTGGGCGACTAAGCGGTTTAGTCGTGATTCATGGACTATTGGCGACTAAAAGATTAGTCACTAAATGTGTGATTTTAAAAAGTGTAAATCACTATTGGTGACTAAATCGTTGGTCGCTAAAGAGTTATTTTTTGCTGACTAAAAAAATTTTAGTCGCCAATACCTCCGGCGACCATATATACGTGACAAAACGGGCGACTAAAAAAATTAGTCGCTGAAAGTAAAAACTCGACTTTCAGCGACCAAAAATAGACTTTTGGCGACTAAAAATTTAGTCGCCAAAGGTGCTTTTTCTTGTAGTGTTTATATGAAAATATAATTTTTTATAATTTTTTTTATAACTATTTATGTTTTTTTGTAATTTTTCCAATTTGTTGGGGTCAATTTATAATTTAATGGAAAACTATTGGTGATGAGGCTTGTTGAGTTGGCTTTTGGTTTGATGAGATGGTTTTCCACCTGTAAGTCGGGTAGGTCCGGGCTAATGGATTTTGGGAAGTGAGGAATTTCTCTATGTGATAATTGAGTTTTAAATTTTGTGTGTGTGTTTTTTTTTTTTTTTCTTAGTGATTTTTTTTAATATTTTAAGTAATTTTTTTTTTTAATTTTTTAGATACATCTAATTTAAATATACTTAAAAAGTAAAATATTTATAAAAAATATTTTAAAATATCAATAAATACATAAGAATACAAAAATATACTGAGTTTTCGTTTTTTCTTTTCTATATTTTTGGTATTTAGTAAATTTTTTAAAGATTTTTTTAGAAATGCTATACTTTGAAATTATATTTATATTAAGTTAATTATATTTATAAAAAGGATATCTAAAAAGTACAAAAATATTGGTACAAATACTCAAAAATTTCACAAAAAATAACAAAATACAAAAAAAAAAAACTTATTTTCTAAAAATTGATAATTTTTGAAAAGTAACTAATATAGGAAATTTAAATTATTTTCGTTATCAATTTTTGAAAAATGACTAATATTTTAGGACAATAAAAAATAAAATAAGGGACTAATATTTTGGGACAGATGGCGTATTATTTAAAAAAATTAAGCCAACTTGATAATCATAAGCGTTTTATTTTATCATGTTTATCTCGGAAAAAGTAGACAACAAACATGTTTTTAAAATAGATCGTTCATTTTTTCAAAGAAAAACACAATAAAACAAAAATATTATGATTATCAGATTGACCTAATTTTTTTCATGAATGATATAATACGTAGGGATAGACAAATATCGGGCTGGGTCGGGTTTTGGCCAGCACTATATAGTAAGAATATTTGTATCATCCCAAGCCTAGTCTAGGCCAATATCAGGCCTAACCTAGCCATTACAACCCCGATCCTAAAAGAATTTCTAAATCTCAAGTCCAACCACTTAACCCAATAGATCTGAGCTATTGGCTATTGAATTATTTAAAATACCTTTAATAATTATTTGAATTTAAAATAGTAATGAAATTCAATTATGAAATAAATATAATCTGTTATAAATTACTTTAGTTTAAGCTTATGTATGTATGCATTTTTCTTTATATTTTATTATTTTTCTAATGTATTTCGTAACTAAATAACATAAAAATTAAAATTTTCTAAATGAGAGGGCCAGGACGGGCTGAGCTAAATTTTTTTATTCTAAGCCCAACCTGAAAATTAAATGGGCTCAAAAGTTTTATCCAATCCGATCCTATATCTAGATTAAATACTTTTTCCAAGTCTTAAAAATACCGGGTTGAAATGGTTGGGCGGGTCACGAATCAATAGTCACCTCTAATAATACGAAGGGCCTTACAAAATAAACGGTTCAAATTATTGAAACAAAATCCATGGTGAGTCTCACGCCCTCTTAAGTTCTTTCAAGTTCATATTTGAATTTAAGAAAAACTCAACCCTTAATATTTCAACAAAAATTTGTTCATAAATTTTATATAAAATGGCATAGGCCTTTATGATCTTTTTTATTTATAAATAAAATATCTACTATTATGGTTTATGATTTTAAGTATGTCACTGTTACATTATGCTAAATGCATTTTATATGTATAATTTGGGAGTCTATTGTGCTCAAACGCACAATGGCACGGCTGTTATTATTTTATTGGGATTTATTCTTGATCAATTAAAATGATTTGAACTGTTTATTGATCGTTAAATTGATTATTCATGTAAAAGTTAGTTCGATTGAATATTGATTCACATTTTTCTTTAAAAATTAGATGACAAATGTGATTTTAAGAATACATTTCTTATTTTTATTTCAGAAAAATATAATTTAATCACGTGAATGCTAATATTTGATTAACTTAATTTCTTTATAAAAAAATATTATTAATGAAATAAAATAAACAATTCAAATCATCTCAATGAACTGAAGTAAGCACGACTGAAGCTCACAGTTGGGGCTGTTGTGCCCACGGCAAAACAAGTAATCAAACCCCAACAAATTTGGTGCATTACCATGTTTGGTTTTGTTTATTTTCTTCGTTTTGTTTTTTCTACTTTCAATAATAATAATAATAATAATAATAATAATAATAATAATTAATATCCATCTAAAAAAAATAAAAATAAAAATAATACACATAAAAATTTGAAATTCAGGTAAATTTCTTTTTCCCCTCATTAAGGGTTCGTTTGAGAATAGATATTTTAGTATTTTTTTTTTTATTTTTTAGTTAAAATATGAGATAAAAAAAATCAATATGTTTGAGATGATTTTGTAATTTTTTAATTTTTTACAAAAAATAGAGGGAAAAAAAAAAAAGCATTTTTGACTTTTTTGCATAGGTCTTTGACTTTTTGATATTTTTAGTGATTTTTTAAAACATTTTAGCAATTATTGTAACTTCTCAAACTAGTGTTTTCTCATTTTAACTCTTAAGGTTTATTTTTTCTACTTTAGTTCCTAATATTTCTAATTTTCTTTCAGTTTACTCCCACAATTAACTTTTATCCAAGTTTAGACCCAAAAAAATGCCACATCTACAACCATGTGGCATAAATAACACATTATTACACAAATTTAAGTAAATTATACTTTGCTCCCCTTAAGTTTCAATATTTTCTCACTTTGATTTGGATTTGAGGTGTTATTGTAAGGGGCTAGCTCCATTGTGAGAAAGGTGGTTGGGTTGGGAAAGAGATAGGCTCTGTTTGGTGGAGTTCTCAAATTTTAGTTCTACTTTTTATTTTGAACGTGGTGTTTGTTTACAACTTTTAAAAATTAATTTTATACTCACTTTTGAAAGATTGGCATGATTGTTGCAAGGCCAAACCCCATATAGCCTTCACAGCCGCAATTTCTCTATCATCTAACATCTTTCGCCATGACCCCCTCCCCAACACCCTCCACCGCTATCCCTTTCGTCTCTAACCATTGCTTTCTCTTTCTCATCAATTTTGTTTTTTTGTTATTTTTTATTTTTCTCAAATTTTTTCTCTCTATATATTATACATATGCATGTACTAGAAGTGTACACACTCAAATGGATGTGTATGAATTCGGCAATTACAGATTAGAGATATGATTTACTTCATCACTCGCAATTACAGTTACGTGAGAGCATTTTCATAAAACAAAAGTTGTGACAAACACACCAAATCCAACCTTTACTTTAAGATATAACTGGAATTTGAGAAATGTTATGTATCCCAAATATTTTATCAAACTTCTCACATGGAGTAAGACTCACACAAATCTACATGTGTGTGGGTCCCACATCCATCTGAGAGGTTTGATAAAATATTTGGGATCACTAGCATAACTCTTGAAATTTTATAGTCGTTAGATTTAAAGTACAAAGAAAAAAAGGAATAGCATAGTTAATTAACCTTCAATTATATATACTAGAGAATAAACAAAAATATTTGAATTTTTTTAGGAACAAGATGAATACTTTATTTCAAACTAGCGGGTGACACATGTAATGCGTGTACAATTCAGATTACTAATATTAAAAATAAATAATATGTAATTTAATTTCATAATATGTATGTTACTTAAGTGATAAATATGTTCTTAATGAAATCTAAGATCTTGAATTCAAAACTTACTTACGCTATGTATAATAATTTTTTTATTTTAACATATATAAAGTTGCCACGTGGCATGAGAAGAAGAAGGCTTCATGAAACTAATTTAGACCTTCACTTAATAATATTATATATATATATATATATGTGTGTGTATTTGTTTTTATGGATTTGTGCATTATGCAATGCCACAAAGGTGTGCACACCCACATAAACATGCTTGAAATTTGCAGTTCCAAATCTACAGTTACAAAGGATACATATAGGTATATTTGAATTTGGCAGTTGCAGAAGAAAGAAGAAGAGTAATTTAAGAATTAAAAAAATAAACAAAAGTGATGTTTTCATATTTACTCAAATGTTTGCATTACATAATAAAATAGATTTGTGTCTAACGGTGGTGCGATAAAGTGAGATGGTGGTGCTATGCCGTGATGTGATTTTGGTATTAATATTTTGGCACCAGTTGCTCTTAAAAACTAGAAGTGTGTGTTAGGTAATGTCTCAATGGAACCACATATTTAAATGTGGTGTTATCATTTATAAGAAGCCTACAATTTAAGTGATTCAATTTAGTTAATAGGCTTAAGGGTATATGTGTCATGGACCTCATGTGTAGATACTAGTTGTATAATTTCTATTTCTATGAGGGGCAGAAATAGAAATTAAAACAAATTGGTTAAGTTGGTTTTCATAGAAACTGCCACACAATTTTTTTTTTTTTTTGAAAAAACCTATTTTACCTTTAAATTGTTATGGTCCCTAATCCTGCCAAATAAGACAAGAACTGCCATTTTTTCTTCTATATCCTCTCAAGGAGAAATGATAAGGCACTGGTAAAGGAAAAGATTAGAAGGCAATAACAAAATCAATAACAAAGGGTTTATTGATAATCACGCTTCCGTTTAACCGTTCATCAATGGATTCGGGTACATTTTTGTCTTGATTTCTTGATGATACACATGGTAGATGATCCAAAGCAAAACAATTTTATGTTCTGAAATTATGTATACAATTAGTATCAGAGCAAACATATCATGTGTATTATCAGAATTAATATGCTATTATTCATCCTATTTAGTTTCCTGGAATCAGATTCTGAATTTTCTTATTGATGCAAATTCTGTATTTTCTGTTTGTTTTTTTTTTTTGAAAATGGTGATCTGTTTTCTGAAAATGTAAACTAATTGAGATGGATTCGGTGGGTAGATAAGTGAATATATATATATATATATATGGGTGATTGTATGTTTGAAAACAGAGCAGTTTTAGTATGATATTTGTTTCAAGCGGTTTATTTTTTTTTGGGGAGGCGGTTTCTTAATCTCTTAATGCATGTGTTGTGGCTTGGTCTTTGGAATTTAATAATCAATTCTTGCATGTCTCTTAATCTATTCATGCATGTGTTGGTTGGCATTTTGTCATCAATTCTTGCATGTCTTTTGTGACTATATCTGAGTTTGTTTTTTTGGCATTTTCTTCATTTATCCATGCATGTGTTGTTTTCTGGGTGTTTTGAATCAGCCTACCATTACATTATTACTTTCTTATAACGAATTGGTTTGGAATTTTATATATATATATATATATATGTATATAATTGGGATTGCTGCAAATTATATAATATATACGGGGTAACACATAAAGAAATCTTTAAATTTAAAGAAATTTCATACAACGTCTACGGTTGAAATTTAATTTTCTAACGTTCTAAATATAGGTCAATTAAAACAAGATGTCACAAAAGTGATCTCTCTTATCTAGATTATTTTATATGAAATGTTTTGATGTTCATGTATGTGTACCTCATGCGGGTATTTATCGGTCCAAAGACATGATTAATACTTGGCCAAATTACACACACATTTTGTGGTGATAAACATGTGCCAATTGTCAAGGAAACCTAATGTGAATAATAAATCCATCAAAAGATAGATTTGTTATTTGACATAACTTATTGTCAATGTTTGATCATTACAACAAGAATACCACTTACAGTTAATATCACTACCCAAAGGTTTGGTATTAATGTTGTGCTAGGTATCTTGAGATGTTGTCATTAAATTAATTTATTTAGAGATTATCTGTTTGGTTACTTAATGTGAGCATAATTGTTTATTCATTTTATTTTATTTTCTATTCAGCTTTAATGTCGACTACTTCAATCTCTGCCAACATGAACAATGTTCCAATGTTAAATGGAACAAACTTTAAGAATTTGGAAAGAGAACATATTGATTGTTCTCGGCTGCATGGACATAGACTTGGCATTAAGAATGCCAAAACCGAATAATCTCACTGAACAAAGTACTCCTAAGGACATTGTGTACTTTGAAAAGTGGGATCGTTCTAACAGGCTAAGTCTTATGATCATGAAGCGTGGGATTCCAGAAGTCTTTCGGGGTGCAATAACAGAGGATGTTACCGTTCTTGGTGAATTTCTTTCAAAAATTCAAAAGCGTTTTGCTAAAAATGATAAAATTTGAAACAAGCACACTTTTAGCAAGCTTGATTTCAATGAAGTATAAAGGCAAGGGTAATGTTCGCGAGTACATCATGGAAATGTCTCATCTTGCTTCAAAACTTAAGGCACTAAAGCTCGATCAATCTAATGATTTGCTCGTGCATTTAGTTCTCATCTCTCTTCCTGCACAATTTAACCAATTTAAGGTCAGTTATAACTGCCAGAAGGAGAAATGGACTCTCAATGAGCTCATTTCTTTTTGTGTGCAAGAGGAAGAGATTGAAGCAGAAAGGACTGAAAGTGCTCATCGGCAAGCACCTCCAAGCATACGGCAAAAAAAGCATAAGGAAAGGAAGTTCTTTGCTCCTAAGGGTTAGGAACCAAAAGCGAAAGTGTAGGATGGTTGTTTCTTTTGTGGCAAGCAGGACACGAGAAAGAAGGATTGTGCCAAATCGTTAAATGCTGGCGTGTAAAGAAAGGTACATTTTATGTTTTGATGCATTACGAAATAAATTTAGCTTGATGCAAGAAACACTTGGTGGGTAGATTCTGGTGCTACTACTCACATATGAGTTTCTATGCAGGGTTGCCTGAACTACCGAAAGCCAACTGATGCTGAAAGATACATCTTTGTGGGTGATGGCAAGTCCATAGAAGTGCAGGCAATAAGGTACTTTAGATTATTGCTAAAAACTGGTTATTATTTGGATTTATTAGACACTTTTGTTGTACCGTCCTTTAGGCGAATTTAATTTCTGTTTCTGTATTGGACAAATTGGGATATTGTTGTTCTTTTGGAAATATGAAGTTTAGTATGTCTATTAATTCAAATGTTATTGGTACTAGTTTACTTAATGTGTTTGATAATCTATATTTGCTAGAAACTATTGCATCTTATAATGAAACCTTGCACGTGGAATCACGAGGTACAAAGCGTAAATTAACTAAGGAAAATTCAGCCTCATTATGGCACAAATGCCTAGGTCACATCTCTAAATCTAGAGTTGAGCACCTTGTGTACGATGGAATTTTGGACTCTCTTGATTTTTGATTTTGATGTACGTGTTGAGTGTATCAAGGAAAACAAACCAAAATGAAGAAATATGGTGCCCATAGGACTACAGATGTCTTAGAATTAATTCATACGGACATTTGTCGACCATTCCCTATGGCGTCTTGGAATGGTCAACAATATTTTATCACATTCATAGCGACTATTTCGGATATGGGTATTTATTTCTTATCCATGAGAAATCACGTCTTTGGGCGTATTCAAAAATTTAAAGCCGAGTTGAGTTACAACTCAACAAGCGGATTAAAAGTGTCGAATTGTGGTGGTAAATACTATGGCGGATATGATGGATCGGTGAACAACGTCGGGACCGTTTGCAAAATACACGGAGGAATGTGGAATCGTCACAATACACCATGCGGGATCACCTAGCATGAATGGTGTATCTGAGAGGCAAACAGGACTCTTAAGGATATGGTAAGAAGTATGATCAGTCATTCTACTTTACGAGTCCCTCTGGGGTAAGGCTCTAAAAGGCGACAACTTATATCTTAAATCGGGTGCCAACTAAAGCAGCTGCAAAAACACCTTATGAGCTTTGGGTTGGGCGAAAGCCTAGTCTAAAACACTTGCATGTGTGGGGGTGTCCTGCTGAGGCGAGGCCTTATAAACCTCATGAAAGAAAATTGGACTCTAAAACTGTTAGCAGCTACTTTATTGGCTATGCCAAACGATCACGGGGTTACAAGTTTTATGATCCCATAACTAGGTTAATATTTGAGACGGGAATTGCAACATTTTTTGAGGATGTTAAGTTTGGGGGGAGAAATCCAGTTAGAGACATTGTCTTTGAGGAGGAAGCAGGAGTAATCCCACTTCCTACTACTACTTTTGACCAATTACAGGTTCCTATACCTGTCATTGCTCGAGAAGTAACTTCAGATCCTCAACCAGACAATGTTGTTCAAGATAATATAGTTCAATCCCTCATTCAAGATGAGGTAATTGTTCCTGAGGAACAAACTTTACAACCTCAACCTCAAGAACCTATGCCATTAAGGCGATCCACAAGAGAAAGGAGATTTGCAATTTCGGATGATTATATTGTATATCTCCAGGAACATGAGGTAGAAAATGGAATGTCGAAAGATGATCCAATCAACTTTTGTCAAGCCATGGAAAGTTCCAACTCTCATAAATGGATAGAAGCCATGAATGAAGAATATAAGTCTATGCAAGACAATAAAGTTTGGGAACTTGTCTCATTACTAGTTGATCTCGAAACCCGTAGGTTGTAAATGGATATTTAAAACCAAAAGGGATTCAAATGGCAATGTGGAGAGGTATAAAACGCGTCTTGTAGCCAAAGGCTTTACTCAAAATGAAGGAATTGACTTTAAAGAAACTTTCTCTCCAGTTTCTTCGAAAGATTCTTTTAAGACAATTATGGCGCTTGTTGCATATTTTGATCTTGAGTTGCATCAGATGGATGTCAAAACAGCTTTTCTTAATGGTGACATTAAAGAAACAATTTATATGGTGCAGCCAGAAAACTTTGTGTCAGGAGACCCAAAGAATATGGTTTGCAAATTGACTAAATCCATCTATGGACTCAAACAAGCTTCTCATCAGTGGTACTTCAAATTTCATCAAGTTCTCACTTCGTATGGTTTTGAAACTAATGTTGTTGATGAATGTGTGTATCACAAGTTCAGTGGGAGTAAACACATATTTTTGGTTTTATATGTTGATGATATATTGCTTGCCACAAACGATATAAACTTATTGCATGACACCAAGAGATTTCTATCTAAGAATTTTGAAATGAAAGATCTTGGTGATGCTTCCTTTGTATTAGGAATCAAAATACACCGAGATCGTTCTCGGGGTATTCTGGGATTATCACAAAGGAGCTATATCGAAAAAGTACTCAATAGATTTGGCATGCAAAATTGTAAATCAGGTGAAACCCCGGTTGCTAAGGGAGACAAGTTTAGTCTCAACCAATACCCGAAGAAACGATCTTGAAATTCAAGAAATGCGAAGATTCCTTATGCCTCGGCTATAGGGAGTCTAATGTATGCTCAAGTATGTACGCGTCCGGATATTGCGTTCATAGTTGGCATGTTAGGCAGATATTTAAGTAATCCTGGCATGGATCATTGGAAAGCAGTCAAGCGTGTTATGCGATATTTATAAAGAACAGAGGAATATATGCTCACATATAGGAGATCGGATAAGTTAGAGGTCATTGGATATTCCGACTCGATTTTCTTTGGATGCCAAGGCGATAGGAAATCCACATCGAGCTATATTTATACATTGGTGGCGAACAATTTCTTGAAGGCACGCCAGCGACGCTCATAACTTCAACCACCATGGCGCGAGTTTGTAGCATGTTATGAGGCATCAAACCAAGAGATATGGCTGCGAATTTTGTCACTAGGTTGCGTATTTTGGAAGGCATTGAAAGACCACTTAAGTTATATTGTGACAATAAGTCTGCAGTTTTATATTCCAATAACAACAGGAGGTCGACAAAATCAAAGCATATTGGTATCAAGTTCCTAGTTGTAAAAGAAAGAGTGCAAAGTGGATGATTTCTATAGAGCACATTGGGACAAACTCCATGATAGCGAGATCCACTTACGAAGGACTACCACCCAAGGTCTTTCATGAGCACACTGCTCATATGGGTGTTGTTCTATTTGAGAACATTTTGGTTTCGTGGGAGTTTGTATTTATATTACTGCTTTATGTCAGTCTTGAGTTTTATCTATGTAATTAGATTAATTAGATTAATTTATGCAAAAATGAAGTATTCAGTTTATTACACTCTGTTACGTATTGTGAAGTATTGATCTCAATAAAGTTTAGTAGGACCAGTTGGAAATAGGCATATATGGATCACATTACATGTAATTTCCATGCTACGCATCCATGATTGATCTATGTCATTTAGCTGTATTGGTATACGTGACCATTGGTGGGTCGAGTTACGATTAATGTAACGAAGACCGCTTTGATCCTATATCAATATAGTTAATGGACAAGATTGTTTGGATACCCTCAGGTCATGATAACAAATTTCTGAGCTCACTAAAGTTAAGCACATTTATCGGGTTACATATGTGGTCCAATGGGAGATTGTTAGATAATGTCTCAATGGGACCACATATTTAAATGTGGTGTTATCATTTATAAGAAACCTACAATTTAAGTGATTCAATTTAGTTAATAGGCTTAAGGGTATATGTGTCATGGACCTAATGTGTAGATATTAGTTGTATAATTTCTATTTCTATGAGGGGCAGAAATAGAAATTAAAACAAATTGGTTAAGTTGGTTTTCATAGAAACTGCCACATGGTTTTGTTTTTTGAAAAAACCTATTTTACCTTTAAATTGTTATGGTCCCTAATCCTGCCAAATAAGACAAGAACTGCCATTTTTTCTTCTATATCCTCTCAAGGAGAAATGATAAGGCACTGATAAAGGAAAGGATTAAAAGGCAATAACAAAATCAATAACAAAGGGTTTATTGATAATCACGCTTCCGTTTAACCGTTCATCGATAGATTCGGGTACGTTTTTGTCTTGATTTCTTGATGATACACATGGTAGATGATCCAAAGCAAAACAATTTTATGTTCTGAAATTATGTATACAGTGTGGTGTAAATATCAAATTTGGTAACTTACGCTTTCACCCTAAGTGTGGCTCATTTTCTACTTTGGTATTTTATAAAAAAGATTCTTTCATTTTTGATTTCTAAACTATTTGTTTTCTCCAACTTTGATCCAATTACCAAATCATATCATGGTTATGTGACAAATTTGGAATTTCAAAATTACATTTCCCAAAATGTACATTTCTTTTTCACTTTCATCAAAATTATGGTGAGAGAGAGATGAACGTACTACAAAAAATTAAAGTTTTAGAGATTAAAATTTATGGACAAAATTATTTTTTAGGGGCTAAATATTTTTGTTGCGAAAAATGTTGTTATTATATTTTTGGCAACGAAAATTGGACATTAGTGATGAATTATTATATATTTTGGACCAAATTTTTTGTTTCAAAAAATAAACCATTTTGAGATCAAATTATTTTGTCCAAATAAATTTATTTATTAATGACATTTTCAAAATTTTATCGCTAAAAGCTTTGTTTTTGACTTTTCGGGATGACCTTGTAGCGGCTATCCTTACAATGATAGAAATTGGTTTCTAAATGTCTTTTGTAATAAAATTTTCACTTTTAAAGATCAAAATATTTAATTTTTAAAACTCTTACATGTTGTAGTGGCGTAGTAGTGGTGGTGATTTATGATAGACGGTTACATATTGAGAGAGATTATTTTTACAAAGAGGTGCAAAAGAAAGGGGCTTAGTGATGGTGAGCATGCAGTCAATTGTGGGGGGTGAGTAAGACACTGTATGAAAGAGGGAAGAAGAGGATAAGTGAATGACGATGTGGTACTTCAAGGGTTGTGAAACCGCATTTTAATAGTTTTTTATGAGTAACACAACTTTTCTATTTTGTTAGAAATCAAAGTAAGAATTTTTTTAAAGACTAGCGAAAAGAACAAAAATTTATAAGTACAAGTTTAATTTACCCTTGTGAATTATCCCTCAGTATAAGTCAAACCTGGATTGAGTTTGCATTTTCCTTATAAAACATAATTGACTGTGAAAATTAGACGGAAAATTAAGTAATTTAAGAATCATATTGAGAGTATTTCCTTCAAAAATCAAAGTAAGAAAAGAGTTAAGACAAAGTGTAGTATATCCATTCAATTTAGAATAAGATTAAAAAAATGATTGCTACATAATACTAAAAGGAAAACTTCTCCAATCTGAAAATGAACTGGATGGTGTTGTTGAGTTTCGTGGGCCGACTTCAAACCTATCTCAATAATTTAAATCATTCAATGTATAGAGCTAAATCAAATATATCATTTTGTAAAAATCACATTGATCGGATATCAATAGCCACTTGATCAAATAACATTTGTATGCGCAATTTATTTTTTAAATCGTAATTGTTGTTGAAACAAATGTAATATAATTAAATGGCTATCGATGTCCGATAAACGTGATTCTTTATGTACTCGATGAGTTCTACACATTGAACGGTTTAAATTATCGAATAATTCTACAATTGCGCCTATCATGGACCAACAATACTATTCAGTCTGATTTTGAACTGACAAGAAGCTATTTTTTTAGTAAAATATATTCTTTTATAGGTAGTTTCCTATGTACCATCATAAGTCTACTAGTTTTTAAATATAATGGATCTAATAAATATATATAACTTTCATTGTAAGAATTTTATTTACTTTGGTAGGAAATTTTTTAACAAAAAATTTATTTATACAAAAAAAAAAATAGAAAATATTTTTTAGTATTTGGTTTTGATGGCAATGGCTGTGGTTGTGGGGTCGTAGAGAGATGGTAGCAATGCTAATGAAACACTTTTTTACTTTTTAAAAATGAAAATTTTGATTTACACAAATAAATTTATTTTTAATTGTCACAAAAATATTTGTAATAGACTGTCCTTTGTTATAATTAGGGACGAGTCTAGCATTTGAGTTTTGGAAGGACAAAAATATAATTAACTTTTCATCAAAAAAAATTGTTATAAAATTTTAAATTTTGATTTATAACAGCACAAAAAAATGAATAATATTACTATTAATTGGACATACTTTGTCAACATAATTGAGAACAAAAATATAATCGAACATATTTCTTATCTGTTTTAACTCAACAAAATATTAACAATTACACTATGTCTCCGTCTAGTAAAGTGAACTATTTGAAAATATTGTGATCACTACTTTTTATAATATATATATATAAAAACATATATGATAAACTCAACATCAAAACCTTAATTAATATCTTTATCAATAAATATGATGAAATAACTTGTTCCACTTTTATTACGGAGTTTAGTTTTGAAAAACATTTATAATTGAAAATGTATATTTTTATGAGTATAATGATGATCCATTTCAATAAGCGGTATTAAATTTCTTAAAATTATTTTAAGAATATTATGTTGAAATAGATAATATTTTTATTTCGGACAATATTCCTATTAAACAAGAATGAATGCAAAATAGGATGCATAAGCAAATTAAAATATGATTTATAAAAATAAAAAAAAAAACATAAATGATACATGAACAGAAAATAAGAATAATAACAAATAAAAATAAATAAAAAATATAAGTAACTTTAAACAATATAGAAATATAACAAATAATACAGATAACAAATATAATATATCAATATTTGATAAAACTCAATTTAGAAACTATTTGTAAAATTTTGTAATGTAAATAATTTGGAATGTGTGAACTACTAAAATTTTAGAGTGTGAAGTATTATAATTTAAAATTATCTTACTAATTACTAATATAATATGCATAATTTTTAAAAAATTTGATGGTGCAACTGCTCCGGTCACCCTCTAAATCTGTCTTGGGTTATAAACTATGATGATAAAATAGAACACTTGAAATAAAGGTGAAAAATCATTGTTGAACCAAACATAACGGTTTTTTTTAAATTGGAAAAAAAAAAAAAAAAACGAAAAACAAAACAAAACGGTAAAAAATCTTACATATTCCATTTATTTTTTTTAATCTCACCATCCAAACGCAATTTTAAAAAGAATGTTGGACTTTCCATAGTTCAAGATTTAAATCTATGTAGGGTACTTCAAAAATAATGAGATATGAGTATTAGATATTTATCGAGTGCGAATATGTGTATCAGTACGGTGATATGCGTACTCAGTACGTCGAATATATGTCAGGTACGACAAATACGTTTGGATACGTTGTGGGTACGGCATGGGTACGGCGATGTGATTTTTTTTTTTTTTGTAACTGATAGAATTTGGTGCAACCTTTATTATTCTTCTTTCAATTTCGAAAATCATCAAATAATTTATTTTCAACACCTTTTACCCATGAGTCATAATTTTGCTAGCTTTTGCATCCTGTTTTAAACAATCAAAAAAGAAAAAGAAAGAATTATACAACTTTTTAGATGAGTTGTTCTTTTTTTAGTTTTGATGTAAAAAATTAAATAACGTACTTAGCCATATCCATACCATACTTTTTTAAGAATTTGCTATATCGGTGTATCCGTATCGTACCCGTATCCGTATTCATACCAATACCCATATTCGTACCCGCACCCGTGCTTCATAGATCCAAACTAAAGGATCCTATTCGAGTCTATGAGGCTCTCGAAGAGTTATATCTTAATAATTCAAACAATTTATGTTATAAAACAGTTTATATATTTTACCTATAAAATAAAAATTTTAAAAAAAAAAAGCCAATGCAATTATCGTAACTTATTCAATTTATCATATTTGGTCAAAAACAAATTGAACAAATGCATTTTTAAAAACAAATCATTCATTTTTTATGACAAATACGATAAATTAAACAGATGAATATCATCAAATGGATTTAATTTTTTATAAATAATATTTACAAAATAAATTATTTAAATTATCAAAACAAAACTTACACTATCCTTCAGTCCAGATACAAAAATAAAAAATAAAAATAGTTAATTAAGTTTAACTCGACCTAAAAACACATTACCTCCTCCTTAACAACTCTGTTAACCATATTTATAAAATATCTATAGTATCCCTCAATTTTTTTCCTAAGTTTTCTTTTATATTCCATTACAACCTGAAATCCAGATTTTTCACTTTCTTTCCTTCTTTTTTTCCTTTCTGCTTTCTTCACCTACCATGGGGGTGTTTATTTGAATTTTTTAGTCAACTTACAACTTTTAATTTTGAAAAGTTATTTTGGACTATTTAGTTAAATTTATTTTAAACGCTTTTGATTCTAATAATTTGTTTTAATTTAAAAAGGCTGATTCTAAGAAACTATTCACCCTTTACTTCTGATTATCAACTTCTGTTGTGAACATGTTAATTTACGGTTATACTCTCAGATTTTTTTATTTTTTTATTTTTTTAAAATAAAAAAAGACCCAAATGGACTAGATTATTATTATTATTATTTTATGAGAAATGTAAATAAATAGTGAATAATAAAAAATAAAAGTTAATTAAAAAGCTACTTCACAACTTATTTAACAAACAATACTAGCGGCTTAAATCTATAATCCATGATTATACCAAGCAGTTAACGATTTCGATTAAAATCATAATTTATAAAATTTGTTTTACTATTACACCAAACGGGCCTATATCATGGCCAACACCTTTTTTTTTTCTTTTTTTTTTTTTGTGGTGAATTATACTAACGGTCCTTATAATTTGGGGATTGTGTCACTTTGGTCTCTAACTTTTCAATTGTGATATATTTGATCCTAAATTTTGAATCTTGTTCTAAATAAGGACAATTGAAAATATCATCACTTAATTTTAAGGGCAAAATCTTTAATTTGATAAAAATAAATGTCAAAAAAAATATTTTTGAATTTTTAAAATTATTTTTACGCACTAAAGATAAAATTATGTAAAATTGATAAATCTTTTAGACATTTATTTATTTATTTGTTTATTTATTTATTTATTTATTTTTATCAAATTAATTTTTATTATGTGTTTGGATGATGATTATGTAATGGGTAGTTTTTATTTTTATTAAATTAGTTTCTATTTTTCAAAATTCAAATATGACCACAACTTTAATATCATTATTAAACTAATTCATTAAATCAAAAAATCCAAAACTAAAAACATTTCATATATTAAATATATTAATTATACATTAAAATCCTAACAATCAGTCATTACATGATTATCATCCAAATACATAATAAAAATTAATTTGGTAAAAAAAAAATGTCTAAAAGATTTATCAACTTTACATAATTTTATCTTTGATAGGTAGAAATAATTTTAAAATTTTTAAAATATTTTTTTGACATTTATTTTTGTCAAAATAGTTTATATTTTATCCAATTAACGATTTTGCCCTTCAAATTAAGCAATGGTATTTTCAATTGTCCTTATTTAGAACAATATTCAAAATTTAGGATCAAATGTATTACAATTGAAAATTCATGGATCAAATTGACACGAGTCCAAAACTAGAGAAGATAATTCACCTTTTTTTTTTTTAGCTAAAAGAATCATTTCAAAAAATTTTCCCAAGCAGACACCCATTGATTTTATTTTTTATTTTTTCTTCTTTTTCTCAAAATAGAACTTGAGCAAAAGCCATATTACGAGAAAATATTGTCCATCGTCCGAAACTCAAAACAAAATTCAAGCCATATTGTATATCATAATAAAAAAAAATTCCAAATTAAAACAACATACGCATACATATACTCTTATGTATATATATATTATAATGAGAGGGGATTTATGTTGAACAATGGGCCGAGCTATGGTCTTGAGCTGAATTGGATCAACATGGGACATGGTGTTAGGCCGAGTGAACCCAACGCTGGATGTGGCATTTTTTTTTTTTATTTGAACTGGGGCCCACAAGAAGACACTTTACAGGCAATTGCTGACTACAAAGGCTTCCCATGGCAATTTAAATACTTCTCTCTCTCACACACACACACACACACACACACAACACACAAACACACACACACACACACACACACAACACACACACACACACACACACAATTCTAAGAAATGTGGGCTGACCAACTTCAAACCAGGATTTTAAATACTCTCTCTCTCACACACACACACACACACACACAAAAAGGCTATCTAATGTGGAATAGCCCCAGCCCAACTGCCCCCGGGCGAAACCCCACCCATGCGAGGCCCAAAAGAAGTTGAAAACTGTTGGACCAAGCTTAATCTTTGTGGTCCCGGCTAAGTGCCAAAATAAGTCGTGCATGAACTGCAGGAGGGTTCCAAGCAAAGCATAGTTTGAACAAGTGACTCTCGGTTAAGGCTCTCCACGTGGTCTAATGGCATGAGAAGAAGAATTCGCTCTGAGTATGCGTCAATACTGTTTGCTGGTTTGGCTAATATTATTTGGCAATATTGACGTGTACATGTGTGAAAGGAGATGAGAGTCTAGCCTCGAGTCTAAGAAAGGACAACAGAGATAGTGCGCGCATAATTTGGAGCTGCGTGGCCAGCCAAGATAAGAGGCGCGCACAAATTTTGGGAAAGGTATGCTAACTCTTACAATTGTCTCTCTTGCGCTCTGCTTTCTCTTCTTTTCCAGAAAACTAACTTGACCATCGGAGATTTGACAAAACCACTTATAACGATCCCGTCACGTATAATGATTAGCATTTAATTAATTGAGAAGATTTGGAATTTAATTGTCAAGTATTATAATTTAATCTCGGATTCACGAAAATTATGGAGATTGATTCACATATGATTCTATTAAAGATTTATTTTGAAATTAAAAATTAATGGTCCAAATGGCTTAAGGAAGTGAAGTTAAGAACTTGAATCAATTTAATCTTAACCACAGACCCATTTAGGAGTTTAATTAAATATTCGATTCAGTTTAGTAAAATTGATATTCGATTAATTGGATCCGAATTGAAGTTAATTAAGTTAAGAGGATTGGGAATTAA